>PISW01004567.1:114774-149164 GCA_004023785.1 Mungos mungo | reverse complement strand
CTTCCCCAGAGGCGTAGGACCCATTGTTTCACAAGGCAGAGTTGTTACTTTACTGGAACCCAGGACATAAAGGAAAGCAGGTAACTGAATGAGTCATTGTGATAGGGTGTGGCCTGTGCTGTGGGACATAGAGGGGACCTCACTTGTCCAAGTTTGTACAGGTGGCAGGGGGTAGAGCTGGGAAGTAACACCAGGGAAAATGATGGCGGGTCCATCCCTTTGCCACCCGCTGGCACCCTCTCTTCGACCTGACTCTGGACGGTCTCCTCCTGGCGTGTCTGTGTTCATTGGGCTGGAGGGCGTGATGGTGCCGTCCACCTGGGAACACATCCGTCAGTTACTGGGGGTTTTCTTGTGATGTTTCTTGGATAATGTCTTCTCTCTGCTCTTTTCTCTCTTTCTGGTGCTACTATTTTTTTTTTTTTTGATGTTGGATCTCATGGGCTGATACTCTAATTTTCTGGTATTTTCATTCCAATTTTTCATCTTTTTGTTTTGTTCTACTTTGTAATGTAACCTTAAAGTATTTTCAGTGTTTGCTACTCTACTTTTCAATTTTCAAGAGTTTCTTTTTTTCCTTTTCTCTGAATTTTTTTCATAGCGTACTGGTCTAATTTTACAAATTCATTTTGTGTTCTTTTTTCCTTTTTATAAGTTTATTTAGAGAGAGACAGACAGACAGACAGTCAAAGGGAGGGACAGAGAGAGGGAGTCACAGAATCCCAAGCAAATTAATTATAATTTCTTCTTATATTTTTCTTCTGTTCCTATGTTTTCTTTCTGAGATGCTTTATTTTGTTTGCTTGCTCCGGGTTTGTCTGGTTTTGTTTTTTGCTTATTTGTTTTTATGTTGGAAGCTTCCCTTAACCCTCTGGTGGTGGTGAACTGTTGTGCGTGTTTATGAAGTGGAAACTTGATGGAGGCCTGTGTGCACTGGCGAAGGGGGGCTCGGTGAGTGAGGGGCCTGGCTCCAGGGTGTTGGGTGGGGAGCCAGGGATTGTGACAGAATTGGCAGACTTTTTCTTTCAGGCTAGTTGGTTTCCCCAGTGAGGAACTCTCTAGCCTTCAGGAGGTTGTAATACTTGACGTTACACCGCGGCCGTGAGGCGCGGGAAGGGCCGGGATCTGCAGGTGCCCAGCCTGCGCTGGGTGGTGGACGGCTGTCCTGAGGAGACGCATGTGTGGGAGGGTGGAGGGGTGAGTGCTCAGGGCACGGGCAGGGGGGTAGCGCTCCGGGCTCTGGGGTAACATGGGACGGGGTGGGCCCCATGCGCCCTGCCTCAGCCCTGTGAGCCCGGGCAGGTCCCGAGAGGCCGGGGAAGGGGCAGCGGGATCACTGCAGGACAGTCAGGGTCCACTGGACGGAGAGGAGGGAGTGTTCTTGTTGGGTGTGTGAGCGAGCGGCTGACTCCTGACAAACGGGGGAGGGGGGGAGCGAGTGTCACCTGTCTGCTGTCCTGTGGCCCCGTGGGACTGCAGGCGTGCTGGAGGGGTCACCCGCCAGCAAGCCACACAGGAGGTGTGGGGGCCACGGAGAGGCTGTGTGAGGCCCTGGGCAGGCTGCCTGGGATGGAGTTGAGGGTTTGCGGGACACCCCCCACCCCGGGACTCGGGGTGGCCCTCGTGAGGAGGGGTGACATCGCAGAGCGCTGGCCGCGTCGGCACCTGACCGTGCGGCTGGGGAGCGGCTGCCGCAGGTCGTGCTGGAGCCGGCTCTGGCCTCCCCGCCCAGTGCATCGGATGTTGCTGGGAATCGATCGGTCCTGAATAATGCATGGAAACCCATTTCTGCGCGGTAGGAGAGGGGATGGAGTGCATCCTGTGAGGTTACCTGGAGAGGACCCACACGCGTAAATAGAACATGCTGGAGCAGTAAAGAGGAAGGTGACCTGAAGCCACAGCTGTGGGTGGCGCCGCTCTGGGGCGGCGGGGCCCCAGCCCACTCACTGCTGAGGGGACAGCAGGGCCCAGGGACGGGGGACAGATGCAGTCTGGCTGGGGCTCACCCGGGGGCTGGGCTTTCTGGGACAGTCACGGAGAAGCCTTCAGGACCCGAGCTCCTGCGTGGCCTGGCGGCGGGCAGACCTGGGACCAGACTGGGGGCCCCGACTGGCGCCCCAAGCGGGCTGGGAAGCTGGGGGACCCGCCTGTCCTTCCTCTTCCTCTGGCCTCTGCTCCCCTGATTCTGCTCTCTCCTCCGCGTTCCGTCCCCTCTTCCTGCTGCACTCTTCTTGGCTGGTCTCTTCTCGGCCTTCTCCCCGTCCCTGCCTTAGGCCAGGACGCCGACTGCAGCCACGGAGAGACGGGCTCGAAGCCCCCGGGCAGCCCTGCCCGCCACCGCCTTCCCTCCGGCCTCTCTGGCCGCCGGCGCCCCACGGCCTTGCCTCCACGCACAGGCCTGTGGGCGCCCGGCCCCGCCCGAGGGGTGCAGAGCCCGCCAGCTCCCGCGGGCAGAGGGAAGTCACTGAGCGCTGTCACCCGCAAGGCCCTCGTGTTCTGTTTATTGCATCGCATGAATTCCCAGCCCTGCCGCCGGGGGGACGTGCTGACTGTGATGGAGCGCAGGGCGGCGACCGGAGTTTACGGCCGTGCTTTTCTGTGTGGGCTTCGCTTATTACTCTTCCCGGTAACCCCTCGGGAGACGTGGGGTAGCGTCTTCGTGGCCAGACATTCTGAGTAAGTTCTCTAATTTCCATGAGGGATGTTTGCCCTCACCCCGGCCTGTGGGCTAATGAAGGCGCGCGGCCCAGGAAACCCGCGCCGGCTTCTCTCCAGGAGCGTGCTCTCTGCTGCCATGCCGCCTGACCCACATGCACCAGGGCTGATGGATCAGGGTTGGAGGAAGGTTCTGGAGACGCCCACTGCCCGTTCACCTAGACCGGTGCTTTCTGATGCTTTAAAAATGAAGCCTCCTTTGTAATCTTAAAAATGTCCAGAGTCCCCTGCTCCCCACCAATGTCACTGGTTTTCTTTTAATACCGTCGATTAACCAAAAAGCATAAGTAAAACCACTGCGTTTGTTTACAGTTTTAAGAGGGATTCATGTTTTATAAACTACAGTGGCATCTGGGCACACCCGAGAACAGTCGTTCTTTAGCCTACAGCCAGCTCTTGGCATCACACCGGTTAGCAGACGCCCCCAGAAGTTCGAAGTCCCCGAGGGGGTGACGGCTCTGAAGTCTGTAGGCTGCGGTCTGTGGCCCCAGAGGCTGGGAGTCTCCCAAAGTGGACAGGGAGCCTTGCACGTGGGTCACAGTGTGTCTCCTCCCGCCCCCAGCGGCTTCCTGTGCCACAGCCGGACTCCCCGCTGCCGCCACTGCCCTGATGGCACCACGGGAGAGGGGGCCACGGAGCTGTCTGCTGCGGGAAGCTGTGGAGGTGCCCTGGCCGCGTGGCCCCGGCGGGTTGTTGTTGGCTGTGTGGCTCCGGAAGGCGCCTGGCTGCCAGCAATGGCGGTCTATTCCGGCTGAGCTGGGTGGAAAAGGGGCTTATTAAACAACCGCCCACCCCTCCCCCCACATCAAACAACCACAGATTTGGGCAGCTTTCATGGGACACCCGATCTCAGGCACAGACAGCAGGCAGCACAAGACTGTGACCCCTGGGAGGGGACTGGCGAGCTGGGCGCCATGGCAGCTCTCGGCCTGGTTAAAGTTTCCCACTTGGTACCGGGAATGGGAGTCCAAGGAGTATGGCAGCCCCACTGAGCAGAGGAGGCAGAGGTCAGAACTGGGGAAGCTGAGGCACCTGTCGTCAGCAGAGCGGGTGTGGGGGAGGCGAGCCTGTGCACAGGGGTCGAGGGCAGGGTCTGGGCTGTGCGTGCGTGGGGCCCACCAGTGTGCCGCTCCCGTGGGAGTGAGGGCGGACAGAGATACCAGAGGCCACATGGTGCTGGTGACATCTGGGCCCAAACAGAGTTGACAAAGGCCATTGGCACCTCGGCAGCACCCTCTGCATCCAGCTGAAGGAATGGAGGGATGAAAAGCATTCTCTGGAGTCAGGCCTATTCTAGATCTTCCCTAAGTGTAAGTCCAAGCCTTGGCAAGACCTGCAGACATGGAATTTGGAGGCTGAGTCTTGTCAAATTACAGAGTTGGGGCAAAAGTAAAGATGAAGATGAAACAAAACAGCATCAGAAGTGTGCATTCATTCAAGGTGAGTAGCCGTGACTGAACTCCCTAATACATAAACATGGACGTTCTCTGGGAGAAGATAACAGAACGCAGAGCGCATGTGATGTCTCTTCAACAAGGGCCAGTATACAGACAACGGGAAATGCGACCCGGGTCAAGAAAAGGGCCATTAAAGGAAGCAGACTCAAGAGAGCCAAATGTTGGATTTATCTGAAAAAGGCGAATATGTTTAAGATTCCGAAGTAAAATATATGTAAAGAATTAAGGGGAAATATGATCTCTGTGGTTCCTAGATAGGGAATCCCA
The DNA here is from genome assembly GCA_004023785.1 of Mungos mungo. Classification (NCBI taxonomy): domain Eukaryota; kingdom Metazoa; phylum Chordata; class Mammalia; order Carnivora; family Herpestidae; genus Mungos; species Mungos mungo. Next base: position 144,725 of record PISW01004567.1, on the reverse strand, counting down.
GCGGAGAAATAACCACTAGAGAGAAACCAAGTGGAAATTCTCTAGAACTGAAGAGTACAACGCCGGAAATAAAAACACACAGGCTCTGCATCAAACAGAAGAGTTCAGGAGAAAATGTCTGACTCAACTTCAGATCTAAGCTTGGAGACAAATCCATAGAACTTATCCAATTTGAAGGTGAGAGAGAGAAAACACTGAAGGAAAATCATCTCATGTACAAGGAAGGTCTCTTAAAAAGACATGGTATAGGGCAGAAAACAACCTTTAAAGAAATAATTTAGCCGAAAAATTCCAAATTTGGTGGAAAACTTAAAATTAGAGATACGGAAAGCGCAGCCAACCCCAAGCAGGTTAAATACAAAGAAAACCACAACTCTGCATATCATTACCGAATTTCTGAAAACCAGAGATAAGGAGAAAATCTTGTAAGCAGCCTCAGACCCAGAAAACAAGTGAGACCATGTGGGGTGAGGGCAGTGATGAAAATGATGCCCGTCTTCTTATGGAATATTACAAAGTCCAGAAAAACCTTAGAAAGAACACGTTTAATGTGTTGAAAGAAAAAAATGCTCTATGTCCAGAATTTTCCATTCAGTGAAATATCTTTTAAACATGTAAGTGAAATAAAGACATTTCCAGAAAATCAGAAACCTGGGAGAATTTCTGCCTGTGCCACAGGACCTGTTAAAGGAAACCCCTCAGACTGAAGGTGAACGAAAAATACGAATTTGTAGGACTTCACAGAAAGAAGAGCATCAGAACTAGAAATAAGCAAACATGAATTGTTTTCTCTCCGCATAATTTCCCTGGAGGACAGCTGGCTGCTCACGAGAAAATAACGGTAGCGTCAGGGGAGGCTTATAAGGTGTTTGGCACCAAGACTGAAGACCACAGCGCGGACGCGGGCCGCTGAGTGGGAGGGTAGTGTGGCAGCGCAGGGGGGCAGAGTGGGGTGTGCAGCGGGAATGTGGGGTGTCCGGCGGCAGAGCGCACAGCTGTCACAGCATTGATCCTGAATGGACTGTGATGATTTCAGGATGGCTATTGTTCTAGAGCAACGGTGAAAAATAATTCAGAAGAAAAAGAAAGGAAGGAAGCTAATAATAGAGGCTATGGAATGAAATCCTGAGAAATATTTGATGAACCCAAATGAAGACAGGAAAGAAGCGAAGGAGGGATGAAGACATAGAAGGGGCTGTGTTAACCCCCTGACCATGTAGGGAGTTACATTATATTTAGTTGGGGAGGGGCGCCTGGGGGGCTCAGCCGGTTAAGCGTTGACTTTGGCTCAGGTCATGATCTCACAGCTTGTGGGTTCAGGCCCCGCATCTGGCTCTGTGCTGACAGCTCGGAGCCTGGAGCCTGCTTCTGGTTCTGTGTCTCCCCCTCTCTCTGCCTCTCCCCTGCTTATGCTCTGTCTCTCTGTCTCAAAAATAAATAAACATTAAAAAAATTTAATTGGACTAAATTAATTCTAATTAAAAGGCAGATTGTCTGGTTGGATTAAAAAAACAACCTCCAGTTACATACTGTTACATGTGCACTTCAAAGTGGAAGACACGTAGTTTGATGTAAAAGAATAAGTCACACTAAGAACAGGAAGCGTAGAAACGCTGTCAGGGCTCCGTCAGTACCAGACAAAGTGGATTTGCAGACAGAGAATGTTCTAGGAGGTTGCCAGCTTTGTACTCATGAGCAGGCAGGGTGCGAGGGGCACAGAACAACCCAGGTGTGCACGGGTCTGGGCACCACCTTCAACATTCATGATGGAAAATGGCACCAATACTAATATCTCCACCATCGCAGTCAGAGGCCGTTGACTCTGCTAACATTTTGTGCCTGGACAACATTATCTGCCATCTCCATGTACTTGACATTCATAGAACACCACACTCTACACAACACAGAGTGTCCACTGAGAGACACTGGGTTACAGAAAGTGTCAGTAATTTGTTTAAAAATTAGTATGTAACAGAGAATGTCTTCTGCCTAAAACAGAACTAAGTTTGAAGTAAGTAGCCATAGGATATCTAGAAAATCTCGAAACTGCTGGGAATAAAGCAGCATGCTTCTAAATAGCACCTGGGTCAAAGAGGAAACCACTTGGAAACTGGAAAGCACACTAACAAAAATGACAGTCAGAATTGGTGTGAAATGGCTGAAGGAGGCCAGAGGGGGTGCTTGCAGCTTTGAAGGCGTATTTTAGAGAAGAAAGGTTGAAACCAATGATCTGAGTTTCCTCCATTAGATGCTAGAAACAGAAAATCAAGTTAAATCCAAGTAATTAGAGTGTAACAATAACAAATATCTGTGCAGAGATCAGTACAATAGAACTCACACAACAGACAACGTAAAGAAAGCCAAACGTGGGTTCCTTGGAAATATTGATATAATTGATAAATCCCTAGGAAGGAAAGTAGAGACAATGAGACACCACCGATGTTGGATATTAGAAAGGAACATGGGAACTTCACTGCATATTCTGCAGATGATTTTAAGGAAACCATGAGAGCCGACTTTATGAGGATAATTTTATGACTCAGATAAAATGGAAACATTTCTGAAAAGCAGGACTTAACAAAACTGACCCAAGAAGAAACTAAAAGTCTGAATAGCCCTATAGTTAATCAAGATTGAAATAACAATCAAACATCTTTCTACGGAGAAAACAGGAGACCCAGACAGTTTTATTAACTACATCAACTTCTTACAGAAAATAACATGTCACCAATCTTACACAAGCTTTTTCAGGAAGTAGAGGAAGGTGGAAATTTCCTGACCCATCTGCTGAGGTCAGTATTAGTCTGAGGTCGGTTCCAGTTAGAGATTGTCTAAGTACAGACCTATGTCGTCGTGAAAATGAACAAAAAAATCCGTATCAGAAGTGTTCTCACATCCCATGGAGTATTAGACGTGATCAAGTGGGGTCTGTGGAACGCAGGTGTGGGTCAAGCATTCAAAAATCCACCCATGTGGGCTCCCACTGGGGGGTTAGAGCCTGACTTGCATAAACTAAACCTGAAGTAAACTCAAATTTCTGGGGGAAAAAAGTAACTACCCGAATGCTCTGAAGAGGGAGCAAACCAGGCGGTTTTGGGATGGGAGTCAAAACCTGGACGGCGGTCCTTGCCGAGGGTCGGGGAGGCCGAGAGGTTGGACCCCCGGAGCCCAGGCTCCCTTGCATGGCCCTGTGCCGAGGCACCGTGTCAGCCCCTGCCCCGCACCCGCGGGGGACTCCTGCACAGCATGACAGCTTCTCGGTGGCCCCGACGCTGCGCCTGGAGGCCCCGAGGGGCACGTGTCCGGGTGTCTGTGCGCTGGCCTGCCATCCTGTGGCTCCAGGTGCCCCCTAGAGCGTCCGGCTCATCCTTGTGCTCGGCCAGGTCATTTCCTTCCTGCTGGGCCAGCTGACCGTGGTGGCCCCTTTTCCTGGGCCTTCTTTTGCTTTTTCTTTATTGTCCTGGTCCTGCTTTGTTTTGTTCTGAATTCCAGAACAAATTCCAGAAATTCCTTCTCGGGAGGCCTTGTCCCCAGGGAGAGTCCCCCACGAGGGATGGGAGCCTTTGCCGACTTCTCAGCCGGCCCCCCCTGCTGCCGGGGGGCGGACGGAGTGCTTGTGGCCCCAGCTGCCCCGCCGCGGCCCGTCGGACACGTGTCCTCTCTCTCTGCCTTCCCCTCACGGCGCTCGGGTCACCCCGTGGGGTGGATGCAGCGGGACTTAGATTCTGGGGTCTGTGGGCAAACCTTCTACGGTGGATTTGAATGTGTCCCCGGAAAACATGTTCAAGTCTAAAGTGCCCGCCTCTGTGTCAGTCCCCGTCTGTGACCTGACCTGGGACAGGGCCTTCGGAGATGTCGCTCCCTTGGGGGCCTTGAGATGAGATCGACTCAGCCTCGAGAGGGGAGATGGGGCGGGGGGCCAAGGTCGGGGTGACCCAGCCAGGCCACGCCAGGATGCTGGCAGAGGTGAGGGGCGGGCTCTTCCCCGGATGCCCCGCCCACCATGCCCTCTGGCCTCTAGGACCCTGGGGGTGGATTTCGGTAGTTTTAGCTGCTACGCGGGTGGTGCTAGGAAACTAGTGTGTCCGCGGTGGCTGCCCACCGGGACGGCTCTCCTCGGGTGCCCCCCCCCCCGGGCTCGTAGACCTCTCGTTGGGTGGCTCTCACCAGGTCACCAGACCCGGAGGCTCACAGACCTCCCGTCAGGCAGGTGGCTGTCTCTCCTGGCTCTGGAGGCTGGAAGTGTGGATAAGGTACTGGCAGACTTGGTGCCTGGGGACAAGGGCTCTTCCGCTCTGTCCCCTCACGTGGGCTGGAGGTGGGAGCTCTTGGGGTCTTTTCTAAGGACTGATCCCCTCACGGGGGCTCCACTCTCTTGACCTGATTGCCCCCCGCAGCCTGCCTCCTAAAACTGTTGTCCTGGGTGTTCGGGTGTGACTTGTGACATCTGCGGGGACACAGCATCGGGTCTAAAGCACCTGGTCTGATTTAGTGTTACCGGTGATTTCGGTTCCACCGTCAGGTGCACACCTGCCCTTCATTGGGGCATTTCCGGAAGAGGCTGCAGAACTCTGCCGTCACCGCCACCACAGCCCCGGATTCGGTTCCCTCACCGCCTCGTGCGGTGTGACCCCTCCTGGAGCCCCTGCCCCCTCCCCTGCAGACGGTGTCCAGCCCCCTGCTGCCGCTCTGGCCATCACCGTGGTCCTGGGCTGCCCCCGCCCCTGGCAGGTGGCCCCCTGCCCCCGAACCTGCATCTCCCCCTCCTTCCTCATTTGTGTTTAGTTTACCCTCCTTTCCGTGGGGAGCTCGGTGGCCTTGCTTCCTGCCTGTCTGGAAATGCCTTGATTTCCACGGCGCTGGTTTTGCTGGTTGGAGAAGTCTCAGCAGCGGCGGTGAGTGAGTGTGTACCGTGGTCCAGGGACAGTGCTGGGGACACAGGACGGTCCCGCACTCGTTCCCTGCGGGGGTCCTCTTCTTCCTGACTCGAAGCCTTTAGTGGGTCCCTTGTCCCGGCCACGGACACTCCCCGGGCCGCTGGGGACACAGGGGACATTTCTCTTCTTATTTCTGTGGCTGCCTGAAAGTGGACTTTCTGGCTGTCCTATTTCTTTTCTTTATTTTTTAAAAAATATTTGTGGGAGAGCGCAGGTGGGGGAGGGCCAGAGAGAGGGGGAGAGACGCTGGGATTCAGGCTCTGCGCTGACAGCCCACGAACCAGATCGTGGCCTGAGCTGAATTCGAGGCTCCCCCGGCTGAGCCCCCAGGCGCCCCTGCCCTGTTTCTGATGCCCTTAGGAGTTGGACGCAGGGCATCTGTCCTTCTACGTCACTAACGTTTTCCTTGCGTTCTCACCGCTAGCAGATTTCAGTCCTCATTTCCCAGTTTGTCCTTCGGATTTTTAATTTCACCTATCTTAATTTTAATTTTAAAGAGACCTCTGTCTTCCTTGTTTTCTCGAATTCTAGCATTTTTTTTTTAATGAATTCATTAACCTGAGAGTATGTCTTCTGTGTGATTTTTTTCCCTCAGTTTTTTTCCATGTTATTATCTGTTTCCTTCAGATTCCTTTTCTGCCTTTGTTTCTTCCGCCCTCTATTTCATGCTTGGCTGTCTGCCCAGCTCGCAGCCACGGGCTGGGGGGCCAGGGGCACCGACTCCAGGGTGGTTATGGGGGCAGGGGACCTTTGTGCACAGACACGCTTTCCTTGGGCTCGGTGACCGCGGCACCAGCCTCTGCCCGCCGGGGCTCCACCTGGCACTGCAGAGGGCTGGGGGGGGGCTTGCAGTGGGGGGGCGGCCTGGGAGACCCAGCCCCCCATGTGCCGTGCTGTTTAGCGCTCATGTAGACCTGGCCTCGCCCCACCTCTGAGGGTCCCTGGTGCCCCCTGTCCAGGCCTGTGTGTTAGATTTCTCTGGGGAGCGAGTCCCTGGTGTCGGTCAGGGGAGAGAGAGGGGCGTCTGCAGGCCCTCCCGGGCCTCCCACCTGCTCGCCCACGAATCTCGGCACCGAGGTTCCTGACCTCAGTCCTCACGCCCGTGACCACCCGCTGCCACCTCCCCTCCGGAAGCTGCCCGGACTCTTCTCCTGGGTCCCCGAGGCAGGAGCGGCTAGTGCAATGGCCTTGACTTCGACGTGTCACCTGCCCCCCCCCCCGCCCCCGTCCACTTCCGGTTCTCACAGCACCTGCGGACACTCTTGCATCCGCCTGCCCTCTGCATCCGTTCTTCCTGGCCTTGTGTGCTGTAGCTTTTAGTTCCTTCATGGTTTTTTGTGGGATCTACGGCAGGATGGAAGACGTGACGTTTAAATCGAGGGGCACAGTTACATTCTGTGTCGTCCTGGGGAGTCTCTGTGTGCCCTGCCTGGAGCAGGGCAGGCGTGCCGTAGGCACCGGGGGTCGGGCCAGTGGTCTTCAGTCATCGGGCCTGGAGCTGCCTTGGTGGGGTGAGCATGTCCCCCATCCACCTGCACATTCAGGTGCCCAGTCTTTCAAGAGCCAAGTCCCAGGGAGGCCTCCAGCGGGCAGATGGGGCCTCAGGGCGAGCGAGCTGGACTGGGAGCCTGGCTCAGGGCCCATGCCCTCTGCGCTGGAGCCCGCCCAGACCGGCCGAAGCTGGCATCCCGTGCCACAGCGCCCTTGTACGGACCTGGTGACACCCCGAGTGTGGAAAACACTTACATGGTGCCCAACACACAGGCAGCCCTCGGCCGACTCTAGCTTTGCTGGTCCCCCTGGGCCAGAGGAAGGCAGGTGTCCGCATGCCGCTCAGACGAAGATGGTCCCAAGGGACCTTCAGTGCTGCTGGGGTCACGCACATACACACAAGTCCTCCCAGACTGCAAGCCCCCAGGAGCAGGAGCCAGGGGTGGTTTCCGGGGGTGCGTCCGCCCCACCTTGTCCCAGGCGGCTGGTGCGCGTGTGGAGCGGAGCCCAGTCATGGGGAATGGTCTCTCTCTCCGCCTGGGCCCGGTGGTCAGCCTGGGGGTGCAGTGGGGGCTCGCCACGGTCGGGGGGGGCGGGGGAGGGAGAGCCCGCAGACAGGGCTCTGGAAGCTGTTCTCAGGGCGGCGGACCACGTCCCCGTCCGGGAGACGCGGGCCGCACGGTGGCCTCTTGGTTGCTCACCAGGTTATCCCTGCAACTTTCTCTATTTGTTACAGAATTTGCTACAGGAACTAGATTCCTTATGGTGAAAATGATGTTTATTCTCCATGAAGGTTAAGAAAAACAGCCCTTGAAAGGCTTTTGTCAGAGGACCATAGTTTTTTAATGAACAGGATTATGTTTATACAATTGTGCATTTTGCGTGCACGGTCTTCAAAAAGGAATGAGGACTTTGCAGAGTAAAATGAAACCCTTTAATTAGAAAGCACTTGGAAACGCAGAATAGAAATAATGCCACACTTGCAGCTTCGGCGAATCTCCTCGGGGGCCGGATAACGTGTGTGCAGACCGCTGGGTTTCTGCTGAAAATAAGCTTGCTGTGTGGGGGCTGCCGGCCGGGACGCTTGGGAGGGCGGAGTGTGCCCAGGCCCCCGCGAGCCTGGCATGTCCCCGGGGGCCCGTGTTCCTGGTGCAGGTGCCCCCTGGTCACGCTCAGGGAGTGGGCATTTGGGGCAGTGAGGGGGCTTTGGTGGCTTGGAGGAGACAGCAGCCACGAAGGGCTGATAGGGTCCTGGACCGACGGAGTCGGGCTGGCCGGGGGTCCGCTCTAGGCCAATGGGACCCAACGGGAAAATGACGACTCAAGGTTATGGTGATTCACCAGATCAGAGGTTCTCAACGGGATGGCTCAGCCCCGTGGCAGCGTCCGCAGACATTTCCAGTCATCCCGGCTTCAGGGAGGTGCCGCTGCCGCTAAGGCCGGGCCGGGGATGCTGCGTCCGGGTCGCCAAGTCTTCCTGTCCCTAACGCCGCAGCTGAGAAATTCCCACGCGAGGCCCGGAGCTCCGGACTTCCTGTCCAGCGTCTGCTCCGGTTTCTGTGTTTGCTGATGACTTAGCTGGAAACCTCGGGCGGGGGGGGGGGGGGTAACTGGTGTGGTTCTGGGGGCGGTGCTGGCGTGGCCGCCCGGTCGCAGGGAGGCACGGACTCCTGCCGAGGCGCCGCTGTGTGGTGGGGAGCTGCGTGGCGCCTCCTGGGCCCGGAGCTGCCGGCTTTCAGGGCCTCCCCGCACGCAGTCAGGCCAGGCCGTGCAAGCAGGCGTTGGCTCCACACTCCTGGTTCACAGGATGTGGATTTGGGGTCCCTGGAAAGTGCATCTGTGTCCACGAACCCCCTGCTTCTGCCTCGGTCCAGAGACTGTAAATATGAAAACGGCCCAGGAGGGGCCCACAGAAGCGCTCATCAACCTCTTACCCTTCCTGGGAAGGAGGCTATTGATCACAGACCGTACTGATCATCGGCCAAAAGGCTCTGAAGATGGGACACAGAGCCTCGCTCAGTGCGGGGCCTTCTTGGCGGGAGGAGGGAAAGGGGGGGCCCGAGGGGCTGGGAGGCGTGAGGCCAGCAGCACTTGGCCGCGGCGCTGAGGGCCACCCCCCGGGAAGGGACGCTGTTGGGGTGGGTGGGGTGGTGCATGGCGGGAGCCCTTGGACGGCCCGCACTCCGTGAGGCAGGGAAGAGCAGTGCGCATGCGTGTCTAGACCAGAGGCTTCTCGGGATCCGTCGTCCTCCGGAAGTCCGTCATTCTAGAACACCGACAACTCCAGAAGGAGGCAGCGACTCCATGACGGGTCCTGTCAGAGTGACCTTCACGGTCTGCTCCCGACCTCACCACCCTGCACGGCCCCATGGCCGCCCTCCCACCCGCCATCACTGTGTGTGTCTGGACATGGCCACGGCCCCAGATGGCCTCCGTCTGTGCCCCTTGTCCAGTCTGTTCTCTGCAGAGCAAGGTAACCTTTCACGTCCTATTTCTGCTCACGTCTGTCTCATTCAGAATGTGTGGCAGCCTCCGTCACACCTCGAGGGAACAGGAGGCTGTACATGGTGTGTAAGGCCCACCAGCTTCCTCCAGGCTGCCCTCCTGGCCAGCTGGACGGCGCTGTTACCTGACGACGCTGACCCCGTCCGGCCAGGAGGCCCGCCTTCTGGGCCCAGCCCCCCTGCACCTCCGAAGGACGCTGACCCCGTCCGGCCAGGAGGCCCCTCGCCTGGGCCCAGCCCCCCCCTGCACCTCCGATGGCCATCTCTTTCTAGGAGTTTTCCATCTAAAAGTCTCTCTAACTCCCTTTTCTGTTATCACCACTTGAAATCACATTATTTATTTGTTTGCTCTTTGCTGCCTCGTCCCCACTGAGTCAGGGGACTTCGTCGGTTTTGTCGTCCTCGTGACGATGAGGACGGGACGAGAGATACTCACGCACATAAACTTAAGGAATGAAACGTAATTAAAAATTTAATAAAACAAAATCATAAAGCTTCAGTGAAAAGTTTAATAATGTAAAATAATGTTGTCAAAGTGCTTGGCTGGGCAGAGGTCCAGGGCAGGCGCTTGGTTACCAGGGGGTACGTCCGCTCCAGAGTGGCTGACCTGAAGCACAGGGCTGGGAGGGGCCCCTGGTCTGGACTCCACTTTATGAGGAACAGAAGGCACAGAAGTGACACGGCCCGGACCTCAGCGAGCCGGGGCTAATTCCGGAGCACCGGAGTGGACGCTAGGAGCCGCCAGGCCCCATTGGCAGGTGTGCACGGGACACGTGGCTGGGGACGGGCTGGACAGCGCCGGACAAAGGCGGCCGGATAACGGGATGGGAGAGCAAACAGCCAGACGTGGCCTCCGCGTGGCCGCTCTGCTGGTGTGGCCTGGCAGCCAGGAGCTCCGAGCGCTGCCAGTGTGTGTCCGGGCTGCTCCGCCGTGCGGGACGGGGCTGACGCCCGTCTGTGTTTACACGTGTCCCCAGGTGCGGGGACACAGCCCGTGTGGTCCAGGGTCCCTCCGCACACTGCCCGGTGGCCAGGCCCAGGGGGGGCCTGCAGATTCCTGGGGGAGCCTTCGGGGGGGGGGGGGGGGGTGGGCCGGGAGGCAGCAGTGGTCGGTCGGGTCAGCGGGCCTGCAAAGTGTTTTTAAATAAAAAGAAAATTGTGCTCAAAAATGTTAAAGTATCAGTTTGATCTTCTTTTCTTCCTACACCTTCCCCATGATTCTTTTATTTTTACCTGTAATTTACTCAAAACATGATCACATGCTTAGTATGTCATACTTGATAAATGGCTGTCGGTTGGTCAGATAGGAAGATCTTGCGGATGTAAAGGTGTGAGCAAGAAAAGTGCCCATGAGGAGCGTCTTCACTCCGAGTCGGGGCCCCGCAGAAAGGCTGGGGGCTCCTGCCAAGGGGACGTGCAGCACGGGGCCATCCTTCCTGCCAGGTGGGGCCTCGGACCCCGCGGCCCTGGTGAGATGCAGACCAGCCCTGGGTCTTCATGCTCCCTGAACAGAGCGCTGGAGGCCGTGACAGTGTCATGGCTGGGTCCCTGGCCCTCCCGCAGCTCATGGAGGAGACCAGGAGGCACTGAGGTCCTCTTCGTGGAAGGCCTGAGGTCAAGGCTCAGTGTGGGGGCTTTATTGTAGGGGTTCTGACCGCCTGCCCTCGGGGAGGAGGCGGGGAGGGCCATCAGAGGCGTGTTAACCTGAAACCGTTTCGCTTCAGCAGCCCCGCCGTATTTATAGCTCCTCTGTCCTGGGCGTGGGAGCCGATGGGGAGCGGGGAGCAGGCCGAGAAAAGGGAGCTGGAGGGCCCAGAGGTGCTCAGCACACGCGCTGTGTTTGCTTTGTCGTGGTGAGCGCCCCTCTGTGGGGTCGGTGGCCCTGTCTGCCTTGAGGAGCGTGAAGAGGAGGGCGTGGAGAGGTGAACGGTCAGGTCCAGCTCCTCGCAAAGACCACCAGAGCCAGCCGGAGACGACAAAACACGTTCGAGAGGCTGTGCAGGAGGGCAGAGGACGCGCCGCTAATGCAGAGAGGACTCCAGCAAAACGGCTTTATGCTAGGGCCTGCGAGGGAGCACTGTCCCCAGCGGGAGGCACCCACCCCGAAGGCAACCCCGGGCTGCATTGTGATACTTTGGAGAGAGGGCTTCTCCCAGTTTGGGGTGCTCAGAGGGAGGTTTGGGGTGCGCAGAGGGAGGTTGGGTGGGCTGGGGGCATGCAGAGGTGGGAGGGGCAGGCCTGAGGTTGCAGGGGGATGTCCCCTCGCTGGATGCGGGGATCCCGGGGCAGGCGGGCTGGGTCCTGCCCTCAGGTGGGCGGTGCTGGGCAGCTGGCGGACCGAGCTGAACCTGGGCTTACGTGGAGGAAGGCACGGGGAAACCAGGAGACACAGAACCTCAGGATGGGCCGCGTTGGCGCCAGGGCGCCCTGCTGGGGGCTGTCGCTGACTTCCCTCCCCTCCTCTGCTCAGACAGTCCGGGGAAGGTGCTCTCCAGGGGGCTCAGCCTGGGAAAGCTCTGCCTCCTCCCCCAGGCAGGGACGCGGTGCAGGGCCCAGAGGCTGAAGCTGGGGCGTGGATTGCCAAGGTCACAGCGGACGGTGGGGTGGGGGCAGCTGACCCACTGCTCAGCGTGCACACGGTCCATCTGCAAGCCTCTCTCTGGGTCAAGAACCCCGAGCGTTTATTCTGCCGGCTTTGTTCCTTCGCGCCCTGGAAAAGTGCCCTTAATCCAAAGTGATTACTTTGCCACTGACTCAGATTTATTCTTTGGTGATAGCCTCTCCTCTCGGCCTGAGTCTTGGGCTCAAATTGCCCGCGGCCTGTCACAGAAGGGCCATCTGTCTTTCCATTCCCACGCCAAGAATGACATTGAGGTCTGTCCTCTGAGGCCTTTGTGTGTGTGCGCGTGACATTGACCTCCGCGCTCATTTCCGCCCGCAGTTGAGAGTAAACATAAAAACCCACTCGGACTTTAGAGAGTGGCCTGGACAGAAGGCAGTGGCTCTCCCAGCGAGGGCTCACGGGCCCCACGTCTCTCTCTCTCTCGGCCATTGCAGTGACCCCGGGTCGGACGGAGGCACACGTGCGTGTTGTCTGGGTGGGGGCGTGACGGCGGGGCTCCTGTCTGCTCTGCTCCTGGAGCCCTGTCTTGATTCGCAGGCTTAGGAAGGGTGCGGAAAGGGCCCCTGTGGTCTCGGGGAGGAGGTCCCTCCCCTCCCGAGATCCTCCTTCCCGGCAGGGGTGGGGGCAGCCAGTTGTCTGGTTCAGGATTTGGGGAAGGCCTGCCCCCCCCATCTCCATCTTCTGGGGGGTGAGGACCCGGCCGGCGGTGCTTTAGTCTCGGTGTTGGCCTGGTGGCCCTCCTCAAGTCCCCCTCACATCCCCCTCACATCCCGCTCACACTCTCCTCGCGGCCCCCTCTCCCGCCCCCTCCCTGCCGGGTGGGAGATGAAGCGTCCTCACTGCAAGGCACCGTCACACGAAGCGCTCGGTCTCTCTCGAGTGACAAGATGAACATCCTTGGTCTTCGTGTCTTTGCCTGCCAGGAGGCTTTGCTATTTTGCCCTAAATAAGAAATAAAATTTCAAACTAGCTGCAGTTCGGTTGTGACTCAGCCTTTAATTGGTGGGGATTAGCACTTGATTTACATAGTACTTGATTTGCCAATTATCCGTGACTTTGGGGTAACATGTGCTAAGACAGGGACAAGTCCTGATTATGTTCAGTCATGGAGAGGAGTGGGGGCACGGACGGCCCTCGAGGGAACCCCCGTGGTGCTGTGACTCAGCGTCTCCGTCTCTGTCCTTCCCTGTAAGCCCGAGCAGACGCTCGTTCCGGAAATCTGCTTCCCAGAAGGAAGTGGTGTTACAGACACTTGATCTGGGGTCGCGGGGGAGCTGCCTGGCTGCCCTTGGCCCCCTGAGCCCCCCATGCCGGCCACCCCCATCCCTCACACCCCGAGATTGGCCACAGGACTCAGCCGGACCTGACCAGAGCCCAGTTTCCTGGTCTGTAGCCTCTCTAGGGGCTGGCGGGGGTGGGGAGAGGCTGGTGGTCGAAGTCTAACGGATCACGGGGTCGGAATGCCGTTTGTCCTGTGCACGTCTGCCTCACTTTCCTCCTTTATGAGACGAGGGAGGGAATTGAATCCCGGCCCCGCACAAGCACGTGGGACCGCACGTGAGTGATTTGCCCCACGTCACACACCAGGACAGGTGACAGACAGGCTGGTGGCTGCAGTCTGGTGCTGACCCCAAGTCAGTGGTTCCCAAGCATAGGTGACCGGGTCTCGTGGAGGTTCGCAGGTTGAAGGGCCGCTCCCAGAATCTCCCCCCTCGGGAAGGGGCCGTGGGGACCCAGACTGGTGGCCCTGTGGCCGGGGGTCTCCAACCGGTCAGGGGTTGCCCCATACAGGCTCCTCGGGGGCTGGCCGAGTCCATGGACGGATCTGGTGGGACGGATCCTGCGTCTTACAAACTAGGGGCAAGTGGGAGTCAAGTGCTCTACGGACGGAGCAGATGCTTCTGGAAGTCACTGGTCAGCCTGCCCCTCCCGGCAGTGTTTGCTGAGCATCGACCAGGGCAGGTGCTTTCACTCCTGGGGCTCCAGCAGCCGACGACATTCAGTCCCTACCTTCTGGGGGCCCGCCGTCCATGCGCAGTGTCAACAGGAAATATGCATATAAATTTACCAGAAACCAAGAAACAGGTGAAGGGCTCAGAAGGTAAAAAGAAAAAAAAAGTAGCAAATAAAATAAATTAAAAAAGTAAGACCAGCTTTCTGAGCCAGCAAAGGGAAGGAAGCAAAGAAAAAATTGTTTGGGGTACACGCATTTCTGGGATTTCCTGGCTTCATTGACTTCTTCGATTGTCTGGCCAGAGACCCATTCTAGATCCGAGGATTGCCCCCGGACTCACCACCAGGAGAATGCAGTGGGGGGCGCAGGGCCGGCGCCTGCCCGCGGGAGCCCTCCGTGACCGTCATGGGTGAGTCAGGCAACAGGAGACCCACCAGCATGGCCCCGAGCACGACCGGGTTAGTGGCAACGCTGTGGAGGCATGGCGGCCTGGTTCTGTTCCTCGGTAGTGTGGCGTTCGCCACATCACTTTGCCTTTGTCGGCAGAGAGCGGGGCCCTGGGCTCGAGCTAGAGAGGCTATGGCTGACCAAGAGTGTGCGCACCGGTCTCCTGCTACATAGGACCGGGACGGACTCCATGCTGCTTGTAAAGAACAAAAAAAGACAAGAAACGGAAGAAGTGTTAAGAACTGGTCCTTGGGGCGCCTGGGTGGCTCAGTCGGTTAAGTGTCCTGACTTTGGCTCAGGTCATGATCTCACGGTTTGTGGGTTCGAGCCCCGCATCAGGCTCTGTGCTGACAGCTAGCTCAGAGCCTGGAGCTGTTTCAGATTCTGTGTCTCCGTCTTTCTCTGACCCTCCCCTGCTTACACTGTCTCTCTCTGTCTCTCAAAAATAAATAAAAAGCATTACAAAAAAAAAAAAAAGAACTAGTCCTTATTCGGCCGCAGGACCCTCCCCAGCCCCTCAGCTGTCAGTGGATCTGGTGCTTTCCGGGCCCTGCACCCACCTGTGTTCTTATTAGCAATTAGCAGGGTCCCCACCAAAACCAAGGGCCCGTGAGTCACACAGAACCAGAGTCTTAGGGCTGCACCAAGCGCCGACGTCGGTCTGGAAGCTAGGTGTGCGGGGCAGATCAAACCGAGTTAAACTTGTCGTTAAGAGCTCGAAATGATCACTGCCCTCTGGGACGGGTACTGAGTGGATTTCACAAAACAAAACAGCAAAAGCAGGGCCAGGAGCCAGGGGTGCGGAAGGGGCCGGTGCGCTGAGGCCTCGCCGAGGCTCCGCGTGGGGCTCGCACCCCTGGCTGGTGGCACATCAGAAACGCCTCGCTTCCCGGGAAGGGCACACATTATCTCTCGTACAGTTGCTTGAACTGAACAAAGGTTCAGAGTTTCCTGGGCGTTGAGTCCCTGTCCCTGGCAGGCACAGCGCACCTGGCCTTGTCACCGGAGTGTTACAGAGGACCCCTCTGGACCTGGCCCAGGACAGGTGACAGGCCTCTGCTCAGCCCTGTGGCTCTCTCTGCAGCCGAGGGGACTTTTCTGGGGGCTTGGGCCCCCGCCTTCCTGCAGCCTCAGGACTGGTGCACAGGGCGGGGCTACCCCTGGTTGGAGGAGCTGCAGCCGGTCCCTGGGACCTGTGCTCCTCCCCTGGGTCAGGGCCCAGAACGTCTCAGTTACTCTGCGCTGTGAGCACGGTGCCGTCCTGCTCTGGAAGACCCCGGCCTGCCCTTCAGGACCTGGACCCAGGCCAGCAAAGCTCAAGCTGCAGCCCCCCCGCCGCCTCCCCAGAGGGGCCCCTGACCTGGTCCTCATCTTCAGGCAAGGTCGCTAACTCTGTCCGTTGGGAGGCCTGCCCGCCTGGACACACTGTCCGGGTTCCCCTCCCTCCCATCTCCATGTCCGTCCCCGTTCAGGTGTGGGTGAGCCTGCATGCGGCCCAGCAGAGCCCCAGAGCTGGCCCAGGTGGGGTGTCCCCTCGGGCAGGGGACCTGCACAGACACGGTGGCCTTAGCCCTCGGCGCTCCCCCGGCCCCTCCTGCGTTTCCAGGGTTTGGGGCAACTGCGTGTGCACAGCCGCAGCCCCTCCCGCAGCCCCGCAGTCCGGTCCTGCCTCCTCCCTGCCCGGGGCTTCTCACCAGTGCCCTCACCCCACCTTCCCTGGCATCTGTGGGGGGCTGTTGGCTGGGACCCTTCCCCAGGTGGGGTGGGCCTCCTTGGGGCTCGGCCCACGTCCCACCGATTCCTTCCAGAGCATGGAAGGTCTGTGTACTGGTTCCGGATGGTTCCAGATGGTGCTCAGCCCCGTGACCTGTTAGGTTGCCCCCCCACCACAGCTGGAGCCCCTGCAGGCAGGGCTGCCTCCGGGTCAACTGGAGGGTCCTGCGCTGAGCTCCTGAATGTCCCTGCCCCCTGCCCACCGTGGTCCGCCGTTCCTGAGGAGTGTCTGCACCAAGCGCCATGCCCCGTCCTCCCGGAGGAGCCACCCCTCCTGGAACTCCTTAGCGGGGTCCCCCCCACCCTGTCTCAGAAGGACACAGTTCAGAGTTCATGTGGCAGCCCGGCCTCCCCTCTGTAACCCACGTCCTTGCTGTCATCTGCCCTCAGCCTGTGACCTCTGCCTCCTCCCCCCTGCACACCCCCTCCTGCCCTTCCCCCCCCACATGCCCCTTCCGCCGGCGGACATGTCTGAGTCCTGCTGGACCGTCAAGGCCCGGGCGTCCCCGCAGCACCAGCTGGGCCCCAGCCTGCCCTTCTCCCCGCCGCGGGCCTGACCCGCTCCTCCTGGTCTCTCACCTGCCGACGTGATTATCTGTCCCCCGCCCGTGGCTTCGCATCTGTGGCCAGAAACCCGTCCCCGTGGGGGCTCCTCTTCCCTCAGCACCGGCTGTGCCCTGTGACGTGATCCCACGTGCGTGCAAGTTGTTTTCATGGCTGGTGGCATCGGGCCGAGCCCTGTGAGACTCTGGGGGCGCGAGCACGTGGACCGTGTGGAGGGGGCCCGGGTTCCGCCCATGCCGCGGAGGGGGTGGGGCTGTCCGGCGGCTGGGAGCAGACCCAGGAGCCCCGGGCCCCTTCTCCGGGCAGCCCCACGCACGGTCACACGCGTACGGCTCCTTGTCCCGCCCCGCGGCCTCCCCGCGCCCCGCCTCCCCCCTGCTCCGGGTAAACCCACAGGTTCATCAGGAAGTTTACGGTGTTTGGCTGAAGGCTTGTTTCAGGCCTCTGCAAAATCAGCGATGCCCGTGCGGGGCGGGAAGAAATCTGTGCTGTGCTGGTGTGACAACACAAAGCTGGAAGCGTGGGGGGCACTGAACCCCGTGTGGGTGTTGTGGTGCGGCCGGGGGCCTGTCCATCTCCCCGGATGCTGTGCGAGCGAGGGTGCATTGGAGGCTGCTCCCCTGTGACCATCCGGCTGTCGGCATTGGTTGGGTTTTCCTGTTCTTTGCGCACACGTTCCTAGTCACCTCCTTCCCCTTCGGAGTTCAACAATAATTAAAAACACAAAATAGAGTCAGCTCCTGTCCGCGCGCTTCTTGGCCCCCAGGACCCGTCATCGATTTTCACCAGTCTGCCCCTGCCGTGGACGAGGAATGTCTGCGGCTCACCAAAGGTCTGCAGTCGATCCCCCCCGATCCGCCCTGTGCCCTTGGCTCGAGCAGAGGCGCGGGGCTCCCGGCCAGCCGGCCCCTCCCGGGGGACCCGCGCTCTGTTGTACTTGACCCGCGCTCGCCACCATCACACATAACGCGTTCCTCAGCTTTGATGTTCCTGTGTTTCAAAACCTTCAGTTTCAAGAAGGTCACAGAATCTCTTAATCGAGAAAGACCTGAGGACATTTGTAAGTGGAACCCTCAGTTCAGCAGCAATATTTTCAAAGCTGTGAGTTTTAGGGAAAGAATAAAAATCGTGAGGCATTCACATCACGCCTGACTCCCTTCCCCCCCACCTTCCCCTGCCTTCGCTCCCTCTCTGTGTCTAAATAGGTTCAGGGAGGCGTCTGGCGTTCAGTACGGAGCTTGTCTTTCCTTATGCTTCCCAGACTCCATGAAGGATTCCAGTTAGCTTACAGTATTGAGTCATGTTTGAAACAGCAATCATAATATTATTAAATAAATAACAAACTAATAATCACAAAAAGGAATAAAAATATCTTTTAGGAGTTGAGAGTTAGTTGCTAAAATTGAAAGATAAAATTTGCTGTCAACTTTTCAACAGTCAGATGAGGAGGATGGAAAGTGAGAGCCGGATGAAGGAGAAAGGGGGAACATGGCTTAGAGAGGCATCTGAGACACAGACACAGACAGGGAGAGAGGGGGGTGAGGGAGAGAGACAGGGAGAGAGAAAGAGGAGGGAGGCAGAGAGTGGGGGGGAGCGTGCCAGAGTGAGTGCGCCCGGGGCTCTGCCTGGCCGGCTTCCCTGCAGGAGACCTGCTCCAGGCACCCGGCCGGACCCCCCCCCCCCCCCCGGCTCATAGAAGAGAGCCCATTCGCAGCCATGTCGGAGAGCAGCGGGACCTGGTGAGGGACTGCACGCAGGGCAGGACAGACGGACGGCCAGACTCACCTCCTGCCCGAGCTCGTGTGGGACCCGGATCCTCGTGCCCGGGCACCCCTCCCGCTGCCCCTTGGCTGCAGAGTCACCGCCCTCAGATCAGCACATCTGGCCTAGAGCTTCCCTCTCTGCCTCTGTCCTTCTCTGCTCTGGCTCCCTCTTTCCGCCGTGCCGCACCCCCTGTCCTCTCCTGAGTCAGGTCTTACTGTGCGCACAGTACAGCTGCTCCGGCTGGCTCGCCGTGTGCCGTCACCTCCTCAATAAGTAGCCTCGTCTAAACTACCGGGCACAACGCTTGGGCTTCGGACGCACTACTCTGTTTAATCCTCACGATGTTTAAGGACAGTGCCAAGCGTATGCCCACTTGTAGGGAAGAGGAACTGAAGTAAAGAGAGGCTGAGTCATTACCCCGCCCTCCCCCAGAAAATCACGGCGAGCCAGCTGGGGTGCCAGCTCCTTACCGTCTAGGACGAGTCTCGATTGAACGGGAGAGGACTCAGCCTTCTCTCTGTGGGCAGATGAGAGGCGGCTGCCCACATGTCCCCCGGCTCGTCCCTGGACAACTGCCAGACCTCATGACCCTGCCTGGCGTTGACTACCCCCAGCTAAGAGGAGTCGGTATTTCCCAAGCCCGAGGCTGCATGGGCAGCATGGAAATCTAGACAGAACACAGGTGTGGCTAGAACGGGGGAGAATGCTTCTGAATAGGCACCCAAAGTATCTGCTACACAAATCTAGACGTTTCCTGAGTTTTCTACAGCCTGAGAGCGCCGACAGCGGTCCTTTCCCACAGCCCGCGGCCAGAGCGGGTGCTCGTGGTCTGTCCTTCCATATAACCATGCGCGTTTTTATTTCCGTGCGTGGCTGCGCCACACTGGTAGAGCAGGTGGAGATCACCGGAAGACAGAGACACAGGCAGGAGTGATGGGACCCAGGGACCACACACCCCACAAGACGTCCCGTGGGAGCGCTGTGGCTCCTGCCCATCAGGCACCTGTTCTAGGTGTCCCATACCTGCATGTCGGCTGGAAATAACAGCATTCTTCCAAATAGCCTTGGAAACGAAATCAACCTTAGTTGATGTAAAACGGGTCTGGACATAGCTCTCTGCACATTCAGAGGAGGAAGAAACAGACAGCTTTCCTCGAGCGCAGGAGAACCCAGGAAGCTGCTTTGCAAGTGAGTGTTAAAGGGTGAGTTGACGTCTGGGATAACGATTACCTATGGTATTTATTCGGACTGCCGGGTGTTTTACGTTGCCTCTATTTTTATTTGTTTGTTTGTTTGTTTATTTATTTATTTATTTTAGCTTTTGTGGCCCTTTGCATCCACCGAGAGCACAGTCAGAATCTATTTGGTTGGAAGAATGTGAGGAGGTTTTATAGTTGGCAGTTTAGTGGTTTTCATAATGTGGAGTCCCCTAGAGGCCTTACTGGAGCAGAGACTCTGGGCCCCCTGCCTCTGGGCCCCCTGCCTCTGGGCCCCCTGCCTCTGGGCCCCCTGCCTCGAGAGTCAGATTCTGTAGGTCAGAGGTTGTGCTTGAGAGTTTGCGTCTCTAACAGGTTCCCAGGCGTTGCTGATGGGCTGGCCAGGGCTCCCACCTTCAGAAACACCAGCGTGATCGTGCCCGGGAATCAGCTGATGTTCTAGGCCAAACCTAACTCGAAGAAAATTTCCAAAAGATACTATAAGCCAAAATGTCAAAATGTCTTATCAGTTCTCCGGCTGTTTCTCCTTCTCCCTGTCATCTTCAAAACTGAGAGGAGAGTGGACAGTGGGGCGGTTCTGAGCACATTCACGTCCTGTGCAGCCGTCTCGAGAAGTTTCCCTCCTGCAGACCCGAGACGCTGTCCCCGTGAAGCAGCAGCTCCCCGTCCCCTCCCCTCCAGACCCTGGCGGTCGCTGTTCTACTTCGTGTCCCTGTGGATCTGACAGCTCTGGGGACCTCGTACGAGTGGAATCATACATATGTGTCTTTTTGGGGACTGGCTTATCTTACTTAGTGTCACGTCCTCAGTGTTCATCCATGTTGTAGCATTGCTTTTGAAAAAAATTTTTTAATGTTTATTTTTGAGAGAGACAGAGACAGAGAGACAGAGCATGAGCAGGGGAGGGCAGAGAGATAGCGAGACACACAGAATCCGAATCAGGCTCCAGGCTCTGAGCGGTCAGCACAGAGCTGGACTTGGGGCTCGAGGTCACCAACCGTGAGATCGTGACCTGAGCTGAAGTTGGATGCTCAACCATCCGAGCCCCCCGGGCGCCCCCATAGGATTACTTGCGAAGGCTGAACACCATTCCGTTGTATGGATGGACAGTCCGCTCCTCCACTTACTTGTATGGACACTGGCGTGGTATCCGCCTTCTGCTTATTGTGAGTAATGCTGCTGTGGCCACGGGTGTGCAAATCTCTTTGAGGCCCTGCTTTCAGTTAGTTTGGATACATCCCCCGAAGTGGGGTTGCTGGGTCATCTAGTACTTCTATTTTTAATACTTTGAGGAACTGACGCGCTGTTAACAATGGCGGCACCATTTTACATTCTTAGCAATAGTGCATTATCTCCAGATCCTGGCCAACAATCCTCCCTCCCTCCCCCCGCCCCCATAGTAGCCATCTTAATGTCTCACCAGAGCTTTGACTTGCATTGCCTAATGATTAGTGATGTTGAGCATCTTTTCATGACCTTATTGTCCGTCAGTCTGTCTTCTTTGGAGAAATGTCTGTTCAAGTCTTCTGCCCATTGTTATTTGGGTTTTGTTGTTGATTTGTAGTTTTTTTAAATACATGCTAGACCAGCCATTTTGAAGACAACATTCCGGGCTGGTGCCAGAGGCCCTGTTTGCCATCATTGTCCAGCTGTGGTGCCTTCATCCAGGGATCTCGGCTGTGGGTATTTTGTGCCCAGGGGCATTCGGCAATGTCGGAAGACACCTCTGGTCGTCACACTGGTTGGAGTGCTACTTGGACATCCTACAATGCACACGAAAGCCCCGCAACAAAGGACTGTCAGGCCCAGCATGGAAGAAGTGCCAAGGTTGAGTCACCTGCTTAAAACCAGCCTCCTGCCCCTGGAGGTTTCTGTCTCCTCACAGGTGCAGTGGGGGTCGGGCTGCACGGTCTGGAAGGGGCTTTCCTATGTTAATCGCCCACATACTCACTCTTTCATCTGCCACCAAATAAAAAAGTAACATATCTTGAAAGGCCCTCGTGGGTCTAGGATGGGTGTCTACCCCATTTCAAATTCACTCAGCCCACATGAGCTCTTCCACCTGTGGAGCTGACGGTCCACACTAGCAAGCAGCTGGCATGGGACGTAGGGACAGTGAACAGAGCCCCGGCCACTCCCCCTTGGGCTTGGCTGTGAAGGGAGCAGAGCTACATGATGGGGACAGCAGTGGGCTTGGGGTCACAGGGGCCTTGAGCACCTCTGGGACAAACGTGCTTTTGACCCACTGTGCAGTTTTCAGCTAACCCCACTCAGACTTGTGGGGCTGAGGTGTGGGCGAGTCTGGGGCTCCCCCTTGAAGTCTTGAACAGCCCCTGGACCCCCTGCGTGCCAGCCTCCTGTCTCGGAGATGGAGACGGCAACGGCAGCGCCAAGGGCGATGCAGGAAGTCCCTGGGCACCGTGGGCACCGTGGGCACCGGGGCACTCGCTGAGGGTCATTGCTCTCTTCTGAGAGCCTTCTGCGGTTAAAACAATCCAGTTATTCTATGGATTCTGGAAATCGGTAATGATCACGATACACAGAAATTCTGTTGCAGGCGGCATACCTGCTGGTCCATAGGTGGAGAACAGCCCCTAAAAATTGCAAATTCCTCAGCATAGCTTTCAGTCCGGAAACTGCAAACATGTTAAACCATTGTTCTGTGGGCACTGAAAACATGGGTCCTGCGTGTCTTGTTGGGCATGGCCATGGTGGTCTCCGGGGGCAGGTGCGCCCCTGGCACGGGGAGCTCGGTGTGGTTCGAACCGAATCCTAGCCTGGAACCACGCCTCTGCTCCTTGTTACCAGCAGCCCGGTCGGGGGCATCAGCGCTTACAGACACGTGGTCAGGGAGACGCTCCTCTTCATTTAGAGAGAATTCCTTGAAGACTCTTCTTAAAATTGTTTCTTTCCCGAGTGGCCAGAATGTGGTTATTCATTTAAATATTTACCGTGGGGAGCCCCCACCAAAGGCCGAGTTTCATTGACTGGCGGATCTGAGACTTGAGCAGTCCCCTGGACGATCTGGAATTACCTCTGAAACCCCTTGAAGCAGGAAGCTGCCGAGGCATCCGTGGTGGGCAGATCAGGAGCACAAAGCCAGGTGACTCGGAAGGAAGCCGCGGCCATAGCCAGCAAGGACTGGACGGCTCTCCGGGGCCGGGCGCCAGGCCGCAGCTGCTCTGCGTCATCTCACTCAGCTCAGGCAACCCCTTGAGGCAGGAACCATCGTGCATCAGACAGATGCGGAAACCGGGGTGTCCAGGACAGAGCCAGCCGTCCGTGGTCTAATACGGCCGGTCCGTGGGGAGGCCGGGCCGCCTGCTTCCGAGCCTCCTGCCTGTCACCCCCCGCCCCTGCTCTGCTGGCGGGAAGACCCCTCACCGGGGACGGGGACGGCTTTGTTATTCATGTTCTTTGTCACTGTGGGTGGTACTAAACTCAGAGGGGCCTTTTTGGAGGAAGTGGGAAGAGAATGCACACACATCTGAAGCTCTCAGGTGTTAGGGGTATTGACGGGCTCGTGAAAGCTTTCACGTCCCACAGCGATGGCGGTGGTCTGGTTAAATCCGCACTGTGTGTCCCACGGTTTCCTTTTCAGCATAAGGACACAGTGGGGAGAGGCTGGCCGGTGCCCATGACCCTGGCCCGCTGCGGGATGGGCCCTGGCCGACGCCCACTGAGAGCGTATCAGGTCCTGGAGGTCTAGATGCGCCCCGGCTGGGCCTGGTCCCAGGAATGGTGCGCACTCGGGCGCGATGTCTCTGGTCGTGTCCTGCCTCCTTCTCCCGAGTCCTGCTGCTTTCCTTTAAGCCAAAAAACAAATAGATAGAATAAACCCTTCAAAGATTCAATTACAAAACAATACATCTCTTTATTGTGTATTTGGAAAATACAGGCAAGCCATCCGATGAGAACAGAAGCAAACCGTACACACCAGCCGGCAGGCCCAGTAACCGCCGTCAGCCTGTTTGGTGTTGAGGTTTCCAGTTCTCCTGTGTGCATTTATGTGTGTGCACATCTCTGCTCAAACACACACACACACACACACACACACACACACACACAGGTAAACACATTTGAAATAAATAGAAGTAGAAGAAAAGGTATTCTTTTCAAATGTTACCATCATTCATAGATTTTTATTCTTTTATTTTAGGGGGAGGGGCAGAGGGAGAGGCAGGACCCTAAGCAGGCTCCATGCTCAGTGTGGGGCCTGATGCAGGGCTCGATCCCACGACCCCAGGACCATGACCTGAGCCGAAATCAAGAGCTGGATGCTCAACCCACTGAGCCCCCAGGTGCCCCAACTCATAGATTTTTGAAAACCATTTCCTTGGTGTCACGTAATCTGCTTTTCACAATTTTACGTGCCTTGGGCACATTTTGACCATTGTGCTACGTGGGCCGGCCAGAGCGCGGGCGGCCAGAAATCCCCACTTGACCTGAACACGCACACCCCGGGTCTCGCTCTTTCCTGGTCCTTCACACCGGTGGGGGTTTGCTGGAGGGCTGTCCTCTGTGGGGAGAGGGGGGTCCAGGGCCCAAAGACCCCACGTGGCAGGTCTCTGGGTGCCTGGTGGGATGTCTGTCTTGGGGCGGGCGGTCCAGATGGGAGGCAGGCCCGGGGGGCTGAGGTCTGGCGTGGCTGGGGGCACCGAGGGGACAGTCCACGTGCGGCTCAGGGGAAGCCTCGGGCAAGGAGCCCGGCTGGGCCTCGTCCCCGCTCGGATGCCGTAACAGAAAGGCCAGACCGGGTGTAAGCCCGCCCTGGTCTCTCACAGCCCCAGAGGCAGGGAGTCCAAGGTGCAGGCGGAGACTCGGCCGCCTTCTCCCAGTGTCCTCGCCTGGCAGAGAGGGGGCTCTGTCATCCTCTTATGGGGTGCTGGTCCCGCCCGGGCGCCACCCGTGTGACCCCGCCTGTGCCCGGTCACTTCCCACAGGCCGCAGCCCTGACCCAAGCACCTGGGGGGCCACAGACACACCGTCCACCAGTCCAGCCCAGACAACACCTTGACCTCTACACCGAGGACTTCTGGACTCTTCTGGTCCCAACAGGAACTTTAACTTATCGGGTCATGAACCGCTCCGCTGGCCCCGCCGTTCCAGGGAGCGGGACAGGGCTTGTGGGGAGCCGTGTAAGTTAATTGACCAGGACGATTAAAGTTGTGGTTACATTTGTTATCAGAAAAGCACATAATAAATGATTGGTTTTATACAGAGCAGCCACCCCCCTGCTCGGCTCCGGGGAGGCCCCCACCGCTGTCCCGGACACAGCTGGACCCAGACGCAGGGCAGCCGTCCGGGGGCTCGGCCACGGCCACAGCTGAGGCTGGGGGACTGGAATCTGTGTCTCCTCGACCCCTTATCCGGGCGTCCCGCCTCCTCCCTTTAGTGACATCGCATTTTGTGGCTCCCTGTGTTCAAACAAGCACGGTGCCGGGAAAAGCCCTGTTCCGGCCTTTGCTCTGTGGGGAGGGTGCTGGTGAGTGGCTTCCGGTGGGGCGCCTGCAGTTTGCTGGGGCGTCCACATGCTCCTTAGGAGCTTTCAGGAATCCCTGACAGAAAACTGGGTGCCTGGGGGGTGAGGAGGGGCCCCAAGTGGGTGCTGCCGGCCACTGGTGCAGCAGAGACTGAGCCTGAGGGGACGCGGGTGGTGGGTGAGCCCTAGTCTTCCCTCACTTAGCTCCCTGACTACTTGTGACTCCAGGTAGGTCATTTATAAATCTTTTTTGATGTTTTTTATTTATTTTTTAGAGACAGAGAGAGACAGCGCGAGCAGGGGAGGGTCAGAGAGAGAGGGAGATAGAGAATCTGAAGCAGGCTCCAGGCTCTGAGCTGTCAGCACAGAGCCTGACGCGGGGCTCGAACCCACGAACTATGAGATCATGACCTGAGTTGAAGCTGGATGCTCAACTGACTGAGCCACCCAGACGCCCCTCCAGGGAGGTCATTTAGTTGAGTCTCAGTTTCCTTATCTGTCAAATGGTGATGCTGACGCTTGGCTTGGGGGCGACGTGACTCAAACGATATCGCAGATGGAAAGAACACTCCGAGTCATCTCACCTCACAGATGGTCAGCAAGGTCTGCTCCCTTCCCGAACGCTCTTCTCCGCTAGCTGGTGCTGCCTAGGGCTGAGTGTTCGGAAGAGTGCCTGCCCAGCCTCTGGGTACTGCCCACCCCTCCAGGTGTTGGCCCCTGTCCCGGCCTCTCTGCTGGAGACAGATCTGGCCCGGCCTGACGAAGCCAGCCTCCTCCCGCTTAGCCCCGCCCTGTCCTTGAGGTCTGTGGGGGTTCCTTGGACCCGCCACGGGGACCTTCTGGAGGCTGTTGGCTTCTGGGGACTCGAGACCCCAGCTTTGCGTGGGTTCCCTCACGTGAGTTTGCATGGATTCCTTGGTGCTTGACGGTTCTAGGATTTAGAGCTCGAGCCGGGCAGATGGTGGCTTGGGTTCTGGGGCAGAATCTCTCGCTCCTGTTGCGAAAGCTCGTGCGAGATGTTTGTGGGGCTGGGCCTTGGGTGAAACTCCATCATTTTTGCTCTCATAACTGACCTCAGTGCCACATCTGGGCACAGATGCCTGCATCGTGAGGCTGTAGGGAAGGTGACCGGGCTTCACGGGCAGCGTCGGATCTGGCTGGGGAGGACCCGAAGAGGACGGACAAACGTGTTTGCTCCACACCTTTCCCGTAAGATTGCAGTCAGATCCCAGCTGATATCACACAGTGAGAGGTGCTGGACTGATCCCACGGAACCAGCGGCTCCTGTCTGGTCACGCACAGTCTCAGATTTCCTAGCTGACCGCACACAGTCAGGGGATCTCTGGCATCAGAGGGCTGCGTGGAGATCCCCTCCTCCAGCCCCATCATTTGGGAGAGGCTGAGACTGAGGCTCGGGATCTTCGGTGACGGCCTTGAGATGCTTTGCTGGCTGGTGACCACAGAGCCAGCAGTAAACCCGAACCTCTAGGCATTTGCTCCACTACATTTTACATCAGCACAGACAGACATTAAGGCGTGGCTCCAGGGGACGGGGACCAGCCCGTGACCAGAGCCTGCTCTGGGCCCGCGCTCCCTCCCACGAGCCGTGTTTCACGGATGAGCAGAGGACCGAAGCATTTCCTCCCAACCACACGGCCGAGCCCAGGCCTGAGCCCGAGCGCCCGTCGGCGGTCCTGTCAGGGAGCACCAGACGGCAGTCCATCGGCTCACTCTCCCAGCGGCCCTGCGGGGAGGTCCTGTCCTCACCGTCCCACTGAGGCCACACAGGCACCGAGACGGTCACAGCCTGCCCAGGTTCACAGCGGGGAGACTGCACGCCGGGTCCCCTCTGTGTGCCCCTCACAAG
The DNA here is from genome assembly GCA_004023785.1 of Mungos mungo. NCBI lineage: Eukaryota > Metazoa > Chordata > Mammalia > Carnivora > Herpestidae > Mungos > Mungos mungo. The sequence continues at coordinate 118,102 of PISW01004567.1, read as the reverse complement.
CCCACTTCTGACGCATCCTGCCGTCTTGCGAGGACTCGCGTCCACAAGAATGACCGATCGCAGTGCATGAGTCACAGGAAATAATCTCTTGTGCCCACAGCGCCGTAGAGGTCACAGACCGGCTCCGAGCGTTCTCATTCTGAGCCTCCCAGGAAGCCTGGCAGGAGGCACTGGACCGCTGCCTTCTCCCCTGCGGCCGCCGGGTCGGCTTGCGTTTCTGCTGGTCCGGGAGGAGCCTGTGACGCAGGCTCTTGTTCCCGCAGGGTGTCCCATAGGCACCCGCCAGGGCCAGGTGCCCCAGGGTGGCCGTCCTGGCGTGACTTCTGTCCAGGGCCGCGGGAGGTCAGCTGCCCTCTTGTCGCTGGTGGGGGCCAGCAGGACGGGACACGATGGCCGTGCCCACGTCCAGCCCCTTCCCAAGGGTTCGGTCCCAGACTGTGGCTGCACAAGGGCGGAAGTTTCCGAAGCAGCCGTATGGACAAGCAGTGAGTCTCAGGCAAAGAGACAAAGATGTGATGCATTTTTTGAAAAGTCTAATTCCTGACCAGGCAATTCCGCTTTAAACACTTCATCACTTGTTAAGACTGCGCTCAGTGTCCCCCAGAGAAGTCATCTCTGCCGTGAGGGACGGTTTGCTTGTCTTGGATCCAATTGTCCTTACAGTTGACTGATGTAAGAGTTCGGGGTCATAGAAAAAAGTCTTGGAAAAGTGTGTTTTTCTCTAAACAGACGATTCTCTCCTCTCTCATATGACATTAGCAGGTGGCACCGTGTGGGACGCAGAATCTTTTTCACCAGCCCCGTGTGTTTCTCTGCCCTCCCCTCTTCTGGGACGGTCGTGTTGCTGGCCCCTGTGCTGCAGAGAGTGGGCACGAGCCCAGAGAAATAGGCCGGTCAGGCCCAGCCTCCCGGCGCACAGAAAACCATTTGGCGGAAAGAGTGTGTGTCTGGAGGACTTCTTTAGGAAAAGATAAAAGCCACTTCAGAGATGATTTTCACCCTTAAGTTGATTTAACCCAGATCTCGTCCTTCCCGAAGGCTCTGAGTGGACCCTCGCCTCCACATGCCCCTGCGGCCACTTTGCTTCTCCCGCTGCCTCCCTGGCCTCTCCCCTCCCATTGCCACTTTTCATTCATCACGCTCCTTCCTAAAAGGAGAAATGAAGAAAAGAGTTTATTTTTCCCCAGACAGGTGGTGAGAAAGAACACAAAAGATCAACTGCTCATCTGTCTTTTTGCCCCATTTAAATATTTTAGCAAATAAATGTCAAGTCAATAAAGCTATTGGTCTGGTCTGAAGATGCTTGTAATTATTTGTAGAAAATAATTACATGGTCTTGATATTCTCTCTGATATCCTGCGGGGAGCGCACACACGTGTGCACACGCACACATAGAAGTGCCCTGGGTCACTCCCGGCAAGGGAGACAAATAGTGGCTTCCGCTGGCTGGTCAGGCGGGAGGTGCCTGATGACGGCTGGCTCAGTCACCTGCACGCCCTCACACACGTCCCCGTCCAGGACAGGGATGAGTTGATGGCGGGCTGTCACGCTCATTCCCTCTCCTACTGGGCTGCAGGCTCCTCGAAGCTGGGAAATCCTCTCCGGTGACTTCTCATGTGCCCACAGCCACGCTTCGCCCTGGGCACGGTGGAGAGACTCACACTTTTTACGGCGTCATACTTGACTCATGGGTGGAACTTTCTCTGTTTCCCTTAGCTCCGCTGTGTCCTCACCTGGCTCTGTGCCAGGGCAGACGGGGAAGGGCTGCACCCGTCTGGCCCCTGTCTTGCCCTCCAGGGCAAGTGGTGCCAAGAGGGACGAGAGAGGTGGGCACACGCCCTCCCGCTCCTTCCCAGCCGGGCTGGGCCGCAGGGGGCCACAGCTGTCACCAGGCAGCCCCAAGCTGCGGCTGGAGCCGGTGACACTGGGGCTAGGCCCCGGGGCCACCTTGTCTTGCTTTGTGTCCTTCGGCCCTGTGTCCCTGTGCCCCGCCCCGCCACGAGCAGGGCCTCTGAGAATCTCCTGTTAATCTCCCGTCGGGATGGGCCAGTCCTTTCTTGCTGGGATCCCGACCAGTACGATTAAGGTCATTCCAGCTACTGTGTTTGCTTTTTTTTTTTTTAGAAGATGCTTATTTTTACTCCTTTGAGAATAGATCTAAGAGGTTAGTGAGGAGACCCCGTTCTCTGTCGGGTGGTCAGCTAGCACCTTCTGTGTGGGACGCCCCAAAGCCTGTGTTGGATGCCCCAAAGCCTGTGGTCCTGGGGCCCTGCTCTGTGTGCTGGGGGTGTCCAGGCGGGGTCAGTGACATAGGAAGCCGGGCAGGGCTGCTGCCTCAATGGGGCTGATGGCCCGGGGCAGGGCGGAAGCTTCCGGGGACCGTCCTGCACCCTCACCGGATCCACCTGGCCACGCCCACCTTCCTCTGTAGATCAGGAGCCTCTTACGGGCCGAGCCGGGTTTAACTCCTCTCTGCTCTCCCAACAGTTCCTGGAGAGCCTGGCTTTTGAATTCAGGAAATATGTGTCGAATGCCAAGCCAAGAAGTGCCAGCACCAGAACGTCCTTCCTTCGGGTCACGGGCGGGTCCCACACGCAGCATTTAGACGGTACTGTTGTCCCGGGACTCACGGGGCAGGAGCCACAGATTCTCCTGGACCACGCACAGTCTGCCTGATTAAAAAACGACAGTGTGCCCTAGTCCTCCCTGAAACCGGTTCCCAGCCTGGACCGCAGTACACAGAGGTGACAAAGCAAGATACATCCCGTAGAAACCAAGGTGTTAACAATGGAGGCTGTCAGAGCCGTGACGTTCTTCAGAGCGCGTCGTATCTGGCGAGCGCGTGCTGGGAGATGCCTGCTCCGATCTATTAAAAGGAAAGCAACTGTGTAAATGGTCTGAAAGCTGCCCCGTTGTTTGTGATCATGGGTAATGCAATTTGTCTCTGCTGTTTTAGATACCTCGGAGCTATAGATGATTATCCCTAAAATAATTCACCGTGTTCAAAATCGAAAAGCCTGGCATTTTGTATCTTGCAAGTCCCATATCTCTAATTTGGGATTGCTGGGTGAACCGCTCAGCTGAGATGATATTTTAACTTTTATATCTTTTTCATTAGATGAAATGATGAGCATTTTTGAGTTTCTTGTTCATTATTTAGTGATATTTCACTCCTGTGGAGAAAAGAAAGGTGTGTATAGTTTCCCATTTAGAAAATGCAAGCCAACATTGTAGAACTGGAAGTAGAGCAGACAGAACTGAAAAATGTGGAGGCGAGGGGCAAGGGAACTGAGGAGCGAAAACCACCTGGCAACTTCATCACCGCTAT
>PISW01004567.1:0-114674 GCA_004023785.1 Mungos mungo | reverse complement strand
CATCACATCATCACCATCTCCACCGTCACCATCATCATCAGCATCACCACCATCACCACCATCATCACCATCACATCATCACCATCTCCACCGTCACCATCATCATCAGCATCACCACCATCACCACCGTCATCACCATCACATCATCACCATCTCTGTCACCATCATCATCGTGATCAAAGTAATAACAATCCTCAGCATTTGCTGACTCTACTCTGCAGCAGGCCTTGTGTTCAATATGTTTATGTAATAGATCGGCTTTGTTGTAAGTTTTTGAGGCAGACAGATCCTTATCCCCACTTTACAGATGAGGAATGTGATGTACAGGGAAGTTTAAATAAATTGGCCAAAGTGATTCCAACCCAGCAGCCTGACTCCAGAGCAGGTGTCACCAGTTAAGCTACGTGTAAGTGCCCAGGATGGGTGTACACACGGGGATTTTGTTTGTGTGACGCCGTACGGGAAGGCAGCCGTCCAGGGTGAGGTCTCTCTGCCACAGTGAGTACACCCAGCCGTAGACACCCAGGAGCACCCATTATTTGTCCTCTCTGTGACACTGTCCCCTTTCCCTCCTGCCTCCTTCAGAGACGTCTGGTCCCCCAGGCCCTTTTCCTGTACAAGAGTGCTTGATGGCTTGTGCAGGAAGGGCACAAAGGATCATGTTTTGTGCCAGCTCCGTGCACCTGTTACCCTGGTGTGGTTGTTCCCTCCGTGACCTGTGAGCATTGTGCGGCTGGCCTCCACTTCCCTGGACTGCCCGCAGCCGTGCCCTCTGGTGATCTCGCCCTGCTCGGACTCTGACACAGGCCTAGTCAGCACCTGGCTTGCTTTGCCAGTGCCTGGACACGTGCATGTGTCTGCCTCTTCCTCTGGACCTTTTTGCTGCCATGGGAACATGCCTGGGCAGCCTGCATGGGGTGGGGGGGTCCCCCTGGCTGGCTCGCTGGAGACCGGCAGTGCCCAGGTGGGGGTCTCAGCTGAGACCCTAGAACTGCCCTGTGGACACAGAGACTACCAGCCGTAACCCATGGATGCTGTTTAGACCAAAGTTTGGGTGGTTTCTTACGCAGCGTGTCTGGGCCGTAGATAGCCGATGCAGCGTGTCTGGAGCCCGTGGGCCTCGCGCGGTGAGCACAGACCTAGAGACACCAGCCTGTCCCTCCTACATAAACAGGAGAGTGTGTGGTTCATACTTTTGAAAATTTCGATGGCATGACTCTTGCTGTGTTCCTGGCTCACCAGTGCCCCTGCGGCGAGGCTCCTGCACAGGCGCGGCGTCTGGGAACCCGGGGAGGGAACCTCCACAAGAGACCATTTCATCAGGGCGACTTTTAGCCCTTCTCCCTCGGTCTGTCCCTCAGATCTCATGTGGGAGAAACACGCTAACTCAATACGAATGCTTACCAGGAAATGGTTTGTGCCTCTCTTTTTCATCAAGGACACTGACCTGACTAATGAGCATTCGTGATCCGCAGAGGTGACCGTACGGCACCCGCCTGCCGGGCTCGGTCCGGGGAAGGGCAGCAGTGTCCCAGCCGGCCCTCCTCCTCTGCGCCCCACCTCTGTCCGCGCCTTACCGCCCGAGGCTTGTAACCGCTTCCTCCGGCTCTAGGCGGATTGTTTCACGGATACAAACGTAGCGGTGCCCCTGCTCACCCCTAACGGCCCCGCTTGAGCACTGGCTACACTGCTCGTGGGGCCTCGTGCAAAAGGAGAACACGAGGCCCTTTGTTCAGAGCTGGTTGAGACTCCAGGTCCCCGCGGGAGAGCCTTGAACCCGTGACTGCTCGGGCCACACAACCGTGAAGCTGCCCGGGTTCTGCTCTGTGTTCCTCTGGGTCCCCAGGGAGGCACAGGCCTTCCAGTGGGCGGTCTGGGTGACACCGTAGCGGCAACGCTTCTAAAACAGGTATCCGCGCTGCCGTACGAAGCATTACCTAGTAAGATAGTCTCTTTTCTGGAGATAAGGTTTTTTCTCTCTAGAATCACAGGGGGACATTTCAGGTACATGTTGGTACTGGGATTAGGAATATTGGCCTTAGCAGAATCGTTGGTTGTGCTGCAAATACATTTTTATTTACATAAAAACCAAGGCTCCTTTCGTATGGCGTTTACCCCCTCCTTCCCTCCCTCCCCGTGTTCACGGCGTGCCTGGTGCTGTGTTAGCACAGCGGGGGCCCAGTCGGACATGTGTCCCGCCTACATAACACAAACGCCAGGCTGACGGTGGGCGCACCTCGTGGAAGGTGGGAAGTTACCGGAACCTGGAGAAGAAAGATGTCGGTGCCCTGGGCTGGACCGGGAGGCCCAGGATCAGACCCGGCAGAGCTCCCCGCGCTCCAAGGCGGCGCGCCCACCTCCGCCGTCTGGGCTGTAGATCCCCAGCACACGAGACGGGCAGCTGCGGAGCCTGTCGTCCGGGAGACAGAGAGGAGGAGAGCGGTCCTCCCTGAGTGACCTCTGTGTCGATACTTCGCTTTAACTCGAGGAACAGGGGCTGCTGTGAACCCCCAGGAAGAGCGAACCAAACCCCACCTGAGCACCTCCCACTGTTTCCTCTCCCAGAAAGTGTCCCCCTGCTGGTATTTGGGGCCTGTCCCAGGATGCTGCGGGCGCACGCGGCTGACTCTCCAGGCGGCGGCGTCCTGGAGGCCACGGAGCTCTCCGCTCGCCTCGGGTGTGGGTCGTTTGCACAACGGAGCACCGGAGTCGTCAGACCCCTAAGCCAGCTGACCGTCCCCATCCCACTCAGTGTTCGAAAAACCAGGAAGTCTGAGGGTGACAGGCTTGGGGCACCCTTGGCGCTGCCCTGCGCCTCGCCCGTGCCGCCCCCTGCCCCGGGCTCTGCTCACCGCTGCTGAACGTCCTTCTCCGTCGGGATTCGCCGCACGGCAGCCGGAGCCCACGGGCCGGTGCACGGCACGCCTCACTTCAGTTCTGGCCAGCTTCCAAAGGAGGCTCTTCTTGGCCTGATTTGGGTCACCTGTGGCCAAGGGGGGGGTGCAGGGGCAGTGGGGTGGGTCAAGGGAGGCTACAGGCTACATTTGGGCAAAGTGAATGGGGCGGGATCATTCTAGACTGGAGGAGGGGGCTTTCCCCAAAGGGAAGGATCTGGACAGACACCTACACTCATTTCAAAAGGGTCATCTTTTTATAATCAGGGATTTATGAAGAGAGAAGGGTCTGAGGAGAGGGCCCCGAATGTGCAAATTTGGGGGGTGTGTACCCCAGACAGGAGCCTGTGACACTAAGGATTTTGTAAGAGGAAGAGAAGGAGTCTTACTTGGTTTGGAGTAAGGTGTTTCCCAGTCGTGAATCATGAGTGTTCGGTGACTGGCAGGTGTGCGGGACGCCCCGGCGCTGGGTCTGGGGACACGTGGCCGGCCAGAGCGCAGGATGTGGTCCCTTCCCTGAATGCCTCGTGCCCCTCGGCGGGGCAGGGGGCTGGCTGCGGACAGAGGTGAGAGCTGGCCCTGCCGGTGAAGCCCGTCCGCAGGGCTGCCCGGGGGTCGGGCCCGTGTCCCTAGCCGTTTCATGCTGTGCCCAGCACAGCGCAGTGTCCGGAGCCGATGGCGGCGTCCGCACCGCAGACTTGATTCTGTGCGCGCTATCGCCGAGACAGTGCTGATCAGGGAATGCGTCCTCATCGCGTCCTGGTCACGGGAGGCGGTGACGGGAGCCTGTGCTGGGGCTCCGGCGGCCTGGGTTCTCGGGTCCCTCCTGACACCGTGTGACGGGGGCAAGTTCAAAGCCTGCCCACGTAGTTCTCCTGCCCCGAAGCCCCGCGTGCTCGCGGTCTGAGCCTCCTCGGGGCGGGTGGGTTCCAGCCGCCTAGTATCTAAGCCTGTGTGTTGCTCACGCCCTAAGCGTCCATCGCTGGAGACTCCAGGACGCTGTCCGAGGCCGGAGGGGGTGAGCTTCTGTCACATACGGGTCTCGGGCTGAGACGGGGTCTCGGGCTGAGACACACCAACCCCACAGGCGATCAGCGCTCTTTCAGGCTGATCCTGCAAAGGCGGGCGAACCCGCACCTCGCTCCTGAGCCTAGGGCCCTCCCCCCGTCGGACGGGCTCTCCAGACACGGCGTGTGGCCGCGGCGGCCCCCTGCCCGCCTCCTCCTGCGCACACCGGGCGCGGCGGCAGTGTGGTCTCCAGGTGCTGTCTGCCCACCTGCTCGGAGCCGCTCGACCTCCTTCGTCTGTGAGCGGCGAACCCGGACTTGTGGTCCCTCTTCCTTAACCGAGCGGAGGTGCAAGATGCACACGTGCTGTGGAAATATGGCTACACTTAACTTCTGGTGCAGAAGCAGGTAATGTGTGAGGGGCGCCTGGGTGACTCAGTCGGTTAGGCCTCCGGCTTCTGCTCAGGTCATGATCTCACGGTTCGTGGGTTCGAGCCCCGCGTCGGGCTCTGTGCTGACAGCTCAGAGTCTAGAGCCTGCTTCAGATTCTGACTCCTTCTCTCTCTGACCCTCCCCTGCTCATGCTGTCTCTCTCTCTCTCTCAAAAATAAATAAAAACATTAAAAAAATTTTAAAAAGCAGGTAATGTGTGTATACTCTGAAGCCATCTTGGTAAAAATATACCCATTAGTGAACTATGGGGCTGCTCATTTTACGTTCTTGTAGTGGGTCTACACTTCCTACATGTGGGTTTTGGTTTTTTTTTGAGACAGAGAGAGACAGAGCATGAGCAGTGGAGGGGCAGAGAGAGGGGGAGACAGAATCGGAAGCAGCTCCAGGCGCTGAGCTGTCAGCACAGACCCTGAAGTGGGGCTCGAACCCATGAACTGTGAGATCATGACCTGAACCGAAGTTGGATGCTTAACCGCCCAAGCCTCCCAGGAGCCCCCTCTACGTTTCCTGTGATCATGTCTTATACGGAATGTTAAATTCCATTTTGTTCGTTCTGCAGCTTTCGCGCCTTGATGTTTCGGGGGCGTCATGAGGAGCCGCAAAGCCAGGCCAGGAGTCAGTGCTGAGGGGGCAGCAGTCCTGGGCACCGAGGACTGATTTTCATGTCCTTGGAAGATAAAATTTCTTCCAGAACCTTCCTCAGTGGCTGCAGCCTGCCTTGCTGGCTGGCCCTCCCTGCTGCCTCCCTACTGGCAGTCCCCAGGGCCTCGCTGGTCTCGTGGCCGCGCTCCCGCAGGGCACTGCCCCCCCCCCCCGCACGTGGGCTCCGCCTCTTCCCCCTAAGACTCTCTTCCCATCGGAGGCCACCCCTTCTAAACCCTGGCCGCAGCGGTGACGTAAGAGGCAGCCCACGACGAGCTTACCACGCGCCTCCTCCCCGCGAACACTCCCTCTGGTACAGAGAGCGCGCGTGCTCTGATGTGCCTCGGCTGCCCCGGGCAGGCTGTGAAGTCGGGGACCCTCCTCGCCCGTCTGCGCTCCCGGGCTCGGCGCAGCGCCTGCACGCGGTATGTGCTCGGGGACCGTGGGGACACACGCGGTGAGACCCCGTGTAACAGCCCTGGAGGCACTTCTAGCTTATGCACTGCCTCCTTTCCTCACTTTATTATGAAAACTGTCAAAGATACTCAGAAGAAGAGCGAGCGGCCTAATAAACCCCCGTATCCATCACCTGTCACCTGCCTCCAATCAGTATTGACATTTCATCAGCCTGATTCCGTCTCCCGACTGCTTACTTTCTTCTGCGAGACTATTTCTGTGCCGATCCAGATACACTGTTTCACCTGTGAGTTCTTCACTAAGTATCTTTACAAGGGAAGGATTTTTGAATTTCTTTTTTCTTAATTTTTTAATGTTTATTTGTTTTTGAGAGTGAGACAGAGTGTGAGCAGGGGAGGGGCAGAGAGAGAGAGAGGGAGACACAGAACTCATAGCAGGCTCCAGGCTCCGAGCTGTCAGCACAGAGCCTATTGTGGGGCTTGAACCCACGAACCGTGAGATCATGACCTGAGCCGAAGTCAGATGCCTAGTTGACTGAGCCACCCAGGCACCCTGAGGATTTTTTCAAGCATAACTATGTGATGTCACCTTCCCTGGCTGTCCTGTGGGGGTCATTTGCTAGAATTCCATATTTTTGAAGACACGGAAGCTTGAAGAGGAGGTGTGCAGGCGGGACAGGCCAGCGTGAGGATGAAGCCGGGTCGGGGGTGTGACGCGGCCCCCGCCCACTGCTCGGTCGCCGGGTGCCTTTGGTTCACCTGGTGCGTTTCTGGGCCTCGGTTACCTGATGTTTGGCGTCAGAAGCGCAGCGTGCCTGCCTGGAGTCAGAGGATCGGGCGGCGTCTCTACGACTTGGGGAGGCGTGTCAGTGGTTCTCCGCAGCTGCAGAGCCACTGCCGGGCGCCGGCCCGCGGGAGGTCCCCGCGCGAGTCCCGATCCGGCTGCGGGCGCAGAGGCCTGAGCTGACTGGTGCCTCAGGCTCAGGCAAGGTTTAATCAGAGGCCCAGGCCGCCTGCCGCTTGTGGAGGAGGGGGGGCCCGGAGAAGACAGCTCCGCAGCGCGTCTCCTGATCTATTCCTGTCTCTGCCAGCCCTGACTGAAGATCGCTATGGCAACGGGAGAAAGGGAGCCCACGGGTTCGCAAATAAAATGTGGAAGGCACACCTCAACAGGGTAATAAGGAACATCATAGTTCTCCATGTTACCGGGCATCTATTGTTTAAGAGACAGGGATGCAATCTTTTCCTTCTCCTTCAAGGGTGTCGTTGGCGTGAGAGGAGGTGACACAGAGCCCCGGGGGGACGGTGGTGAGGACACAGTTGGGGAGAGAGGGACCAGGGCCACCTGGTGCCTCAGAGCCTACTGTGGCGTGCCCTGGGAGCCGGCTCCGAGGCGGCCCGAGGTCGTGCGTGGCACCCGGGCCCTGCTGGTCCTCTGGCTCCCGGCACCCGGCCACCCTGCTCGTGTGGGGGCGGGGGACCCTCAGACCCGCCGCGGGCACTGCCTGGTGGGAGCAGCGTCTCGGTGCCTTGGCCAGAAGCCGGGCTCAGGCCCCCGGAGAGACCCCGTCCCCAGGGCCCACGTCTCCTGATTCCCTTTGTACATACGGACAGCTCGGGCTCCAGGAAGTGACGCTTCCCTGAGGTCGCAGGGCTGCGGAGGGGATAGCGGAAGCGCTCTGTTGTGAATCAGAGCCAAACACTCTGACCGCTACACGTAACGCCCGGGATCACAGGCTGAGACCCTCCTGCCCCCGTCAGAGCCGTCTGCTCCACAGCTGGCTTCTCTCCGCCCGACGGGCCCCACGGCAGAGCGCCTGAGCGCCCTCCGAGACAGCAGCGGGAGGGGCGGGGGATGTTGGGGGGTCCGGCCCAGAAGTCCTTCTTCCCTGCAGGGAAGCACCAGCTGCCTCTCCCGGACCCCCGTCACCTCCCTGCAGATACCTGTCCTGAGCCCTTCCTAGGCAGAACAGCCGTCTCTCTCTGTGTCTCTCTGTCTCTGTGTGTTTCTCTCTCCGTCTCTGTGTCCTTCTCTCTGTCTCTTCGCTCCCTCTCTCCTTTCCTCCCCCTTTCACTGGGCCCTTCCTGGGCACGCACGGCAGTGGCAGAGCATGTCTGTTCCTGGACCGGAAGCTCCGTGTGGCCAGGACGTCCCGCGTCCGAGGGCCCGGCCCAGTCTAGGTGCTCAGGCAATGTTTGGTAATGTATTGAGGAGGCCCCGGGTGGCTTGGGAGCCTGCTGTGTTTTTGTCCTAAACTGAGAAAACTCTGGAGGCCGCGGGGGCTGGGGGGGAGCCCTGGAGGGTGGCTGGCCGCTAACAAGTCCCTGTTCCCAGGAGCAGGGCTGTTCTGGGGGCTTCCGAGGTGAGGGTTCCAGAGGCATCAGCAGAACCGCCTGCGGCCCATCCCCTTCACCGTGATCGGAACCCCAGAAACGTGTAGTTATTTCTGCCCCGACACCGCCCGGGGCTGTCAAGCCTGTGGGGCACAGAGCACTTTCAGGAACTCCGATGAGTCTGGTTTGGGGGGTTTGGCCCGTCTAGGGCTTCTCTTGGGTGGATGGAGGGCACACGTGGGCCTGTTGGTCACAGTGCTCCCCAGGCGGGAGGGAGGGAGCTGATGCCCGGTGGACAGCTCAGCCTCACCCCCTCGAAGGCCAGGGGCCCTGACCTGGCTTCAGCTCTGCTGGGTCCTCTCAGGAGGCTCGTGCTGGCACCACGGTGGCTGTGCTGCACTCGCTGGACGGTGGCAAGGACGGGGCTCCAGGCCAGCAGCTCTGCTCACTCCCAGGGCTGCGGGCTCCTCGGGATTCTGGAAGTTCTTCAGCACCAGCCAGTTCTCCAGGGCTTTTAGGTGAAGAACTGGAACTCAAGTAGTGCAAGTGAGGCCGGAACTGGGACCCTTGTGGGGTTGGGGTTAGATGGTGGCGAGTGGGCCCCGGGCGCTCGGCGGCAGAACCTGTTCTCCCGAGAGGCCTCGGTTTCCTTCAGGAGAGCGTCTCAGGCTCCTTGCTGCCCATGGATGTGAGCTGCTGAGTAACCGACAGAAAGAAGGGAATGCCAGCCCGGGATTTTGCCCCAGGTGGCGAGTGAACGAGGGAGGTGCCAGCCCTCCCGCCCGCGCAGCCGGGGGCTCCTCCCGGGCCTGCCAGGCCCCGGCCTTGGTGTCTGTGCGGAATGTGAGCAGACAGACTTCCGCCCCCAGAGGGCCCATCGTCTGGTGCTTCCTCTCCCTCCAAACTGAGCCCCGCCTCACACTCCTGCAGCGGACGCCTGAACCTAAGACCGGAACAGGGCTGAGCTCCTTGATGTCGGTCTTGGAGATGAGTTTCTGGATCCGACACCAAAAGCAAAGGCAACAAAAACAAGAACAAACGAGCAGGACTCGTCACGCCAGGAAGCTGCCGCTCAGCCGAGGAAAGCGCCAGCAGCCGTGAAGGGCGGCCTGCGGGCCGGGAGAGCGTATCCGCAAACCTTCTGTCCGATGAGGTTCGTGTCCAAACTAGGCGAGAAACACCACTCAATAACATAAAAACAAAAACCGAAAAGCAAACGAAAACAAATTAAAGAACGAGCAAAGGACCCGAGCAGACGCTTCTCCAAAGAAGAGGCCCAGACGGTCAATGCCCTCGTGAGAAGATGCCCCACGTCGCCCGCGGTCAGGGAGATGCGGGCCAGGCCCACGAGGAGACGCCGGTGGCACCTGTCTGAGGGGCCTGCGTGGGGAAGACAGGAGCCAACCTGTGTTGGTGAGGAGGGGCCGGGGCATCTGAGCGGCTCAGTCGGGTAAGTGCCTGACTCTTGACTTCGGCTCAGGTCATGATCTCACCGTTCGTGAGTTCGAGCCCTACATCAGGCTCTGTGCTGGTGGCATCCAGGACTCCTTGGGGTTCTCTCTCTCTCCCTCTCCCTCTGCCCCTCGCCCACGCGTGTGCTCTGTTTCTCTCTCAAAATAAATAAATAAACTTAAAACATTTTTTAATAAAAGGCGGGGAGAACGGGAACCTGCACGCACTGTGAGTGCAGCATAAAGGGGTCTGGCCTCCATGACCTGGGGATCCCACTTTGGGGTGTTTGTCCAAAGGAAATGAAACCATTATCATGAAGAGATAGTCTGCTTTTTAGCCTTAAACCTGAAGGGACGCCTGTCATTTGCCACAATGTGGTCAAAACCGGAGGGCATTATTCTAAGTGAAATAAGCCAGACACAAAAAAGGCAAATACCGTGTGGTGGCCACTTGTACGAGGAAGCTGACAGGAAAAGTCGAGGTCATGGGAACCGAGAGACGGACGTGGCGGCCGGGGCCGCGGTGAGTGTGGAGCGACAGGAAGAGGCTGGTAAGAGGGTATGAGCAGCTGGACGGTGAATAAGGTCTGACGTGTCACCGGCGAGTCGAGCTGATGGCCCCCGAGGCCACCGTGAGAGGGACAGATGTGTCACCTGGCGTGACGGCGGGGGCCCTGTCAGGGTACCTGCTCCTGCACCAGTCACGTCTCTCCGTCTCTGCTCTGTCATCTGGGCGTGGACGGACAGAAGAAAACCAGGGTCAGCAAAGAGGGGACGTGGGTATTTTTCTCAGTCGTTAATAACAAAAGATCCAGGCCTTTTTTTTTTTTTTATGTTTATTTATTTTTGAGAGAGCGACAGCGTGAGCAGGGGAGGGGCAGAAAGAGAGGGAGACACAGAACTGAAGCAGCTCCAGGCTCCGAGCTGTCAGCACAGAGCCCAACGCAGGACTCGAACCCACAAACCATGAGATCATGACCTGAACTGAAGGCGGCTGCTTAACCGGCTGAGCCCCCCGGGCGCCCCAGATCCAGGCCTTTAAACAGGGCACCAGACACCTTTTCTTCTCCTGTCTGCACAGGTTTTACACTCGGTGTTGGTTCCGTGATGGGGGAGGGGGGCTGGGCCGGGGAGCAGATGACCCACAGTCTCTGTGTTTTCCCGCTGATTAGCTTTGATGTGCTCCAAACCTTAGTCTCACAGTCCCCCCCGCACCCGGCCTCAGCAGGCGGGGGCCTAACGCCCCGGTGCCCTTAGGCCCCGGGTGCCCTGGGGCTCCTGGTGCATCTGGCCCCACTTCCCTCCTGCGCACGCACGCGCTCTCCGCCCTGTTGTGTTGGGCAGCTGAGTCCTGTCCCGGAGCCCTGGTTGGGAGCGGGCATGGAGGGATGCGAACCCAGGGAGGGCTGGTGTGGGGGCTCCCCCTCCGACCCCAACCGCGCACCAGCAAGTGCCGCAACTGGGCCCATCTTTGTTCTGACCACTGGGTGTCTCAGACTCAAAATTTCTTTACCATTGTCTCGGGGAAGTAAGAATACAGCTAATTCCTTAGGTTTAAAAAAAAATCCTCACATTGTCACGACTTAAGAAATATAATCTCCTCTTTCACAAATCTTTCTTAGCCAAATAAAGACCTGTCCCTTCTCTGTAGAACCAAACGTTCTTTGTTCACAACTCGGAAACGCTTAGCCTCTCTCAGAGGTGCTCCCGGAGGCGGCTGGAAAATCACACGGGCCCTCCGCTCTTGCGGCAGTGAGAACCCACGGTCACCGAGGAAGAGCCCCCCGGGGGGGTCAGAGCATTAACAACACTCAGGCACAAACAAGGGGGATTACTAGAATATTTTAGATTCAAGTTCATTTTCATAATGGGCTTCATTTTCCTTGGATTCTGCAGGATTTTGGCCTCTGCCAGGAGGACTAAGCTCTCATCCTGATAATTTAGGATTGACCCTTTGTAGCACTTGTCTCTGGGGAAGAACAAATCGTTCAAGAAGATACTGGAGTGCCCGTGCGCGTCTGCCGCAACCGGGAGCTGTGCACGCGGTTCTGAACGGAAGCTGGGCTTCTGGGCTTTCTCTCGGGCGCAAAGGACCACAGCGGGAGGAACACGTTGGCGTCAAAACCCAGCTCTGCATCACGTTTCTGCCACTTACTGAACGTTGCTGAGCCTCAGTTTCCCTATGCATAAAACATGGCTCCGTTTACCTGCCTCGCTGGATCCGCGTGTGGGTTAATGGCGTTAACGAGGCTGCTCCGGGGCGTGGCTCTGGGCAGCACCCCCCCCTCAGCCTCGCACCTCGCGGTGGGACTGGCCCCAACACCGGCCTGGGCAGGAGCAGGAGGGGCTGGGGGGCTGCCTGCCCCCGGCACGACCTCCTGGCCGCAGACCCGGGGCCTCGCCCCCACCGTCTACCCGGCAGGCCGTTGAGTGCCCGCGCTCCGCGTTCCGCACCAGTCCCCCAGGCGGCCACGCTCACCCGGCCTCGCGGCCCTGAGGGCCTCAGCACCTCCTGACCTCACTCCTGCGCCCGCCAACAACAGGAAGAGGGCAGTCACTCCACTGTCCTGACTGTGCAGCGAGGAGGCTGACGGCGGGCAGGGGTGAGGAAGAGCATGTGTGAACCCAGGGCGTCCACCTGCGTCTCAGCGCTTGGCGGTGGAGGGAATCAGCACGAGCCCTGCAAAGGCCAGGCCTCCAGCCCCTCGGCACGAAGTCTGGGCCCCCGCAAGGCAGGAGCGTGGCGGGGCGGGTGCCTGCCAAGCGTGGGAATGCGGGAAGGGGCGGTGCGGGGCGGTGGCGAGCACCAGCCTCATGCCCGGGCTGGCTCCCCCTGCAGCCTCGGTCCCAACACAGTCCAGGGGGCTGGACAGATAGAGGGAGCAGGGCGGGGCCTCTGGTGAACCCACACAGCGCCCACCCCGTCCCTTTGCCTTTGTTCCTGATTCCAGCTGCCACCAGGGCGGGCACAGGACTGTGCTGCCCTGGGCGTGACCACGGTGCCCCCTGTGATGTCAGAGCCAGCTGGGCACACACAGAGTGGGCTAGAACCTGCGTGGGAAGCCCACCTTGCCCGGAGTGGTGGCTACTGGGCACACTCTGCCCCTTGTCCCTGTGACACGATTCTGTGACCCTCCTCGGGGGCCCCAAGGAGCCCCGCCTGACTGCCCGCGGTGGTGACATCAGCACCATGGCGTTAAGTGGTGCTCCTCCCACGTGAGCCACCGCAGCTGACTTTGCTTGGTGAGCCCAGCGAAGTTCCAGTGACGCCCAAGTTCAGTTTTCTAGGATCCGTGGTTTCTCGGTGGATTAGAGGTGTAGGGAGGCACAGAGGAAAGCGTGAGGTGAGGAAGAAGGAACTTCAGGTCAGGACGTCACACAAAGGGGCCTGGGGAATAAGTCATCCTGGTTCCCTTGCACGTTCGGCTGAGCGACAGCGGTTAGTGGTGGATGGGGCTGAGCGTCTGCGCTGCAGGGGGAGCATCACTCTCCAGGTTAGGGTGGCCAATGATGACCCACCGGCCAGCTCCCGCCCCACACGGTGTCTGTTGTAAATAAAGTTTTATTGGCGCACAGCTGTGCCCACCTGTTTACTGATGGCTGCCCGCAGCGGCCGAGCTCAGAGGCCGCAGCAGGGACCCCGGGGCCACAGACCACGTAGTTCCTCTCGGGCCCCTTAGAGAGCTTGCCAGCAGCTCTTCTGGGAGACGGGCAGCTGATGGAAGGCGTGAGCAGGGGTGGCTTGGTCGGACAGTGTCCTTAGAAAGGTCGCTTTGTCCCGCTGTGTTGGGTGGGAGAGCGTGGAGAGCCGTGGGCAGCAGGCTCAGGCCGCAGGCGCTCGGGACGGGAATGGAGATGGTGCCCGAGGGGCTGGGGAGGACGGCAGGACCCGGGGCCACAGGGAGGACAAAGGGCCGGCCAGGGGGACCGTGAGGGTGGCACTGGCTCACTTCCTGACGAGGGAAACGCAGGGCTCAGGGCTATTTCTGGCTCAGCAAAGACCGGACTTTTGAGCGTGCGTGGTACCAGGCCGATCACTGCAATGTGCCTGGCGGTGTGGAGGGCGGTCGTGAGCTCGGCCCCCGCTTTGGGGGGGGGGGCGCGAATGCCATGCATGTTGTTGGCTGTCCAGCACCCGGTGGCCTGAGGAGGAGGCGGTCCGGTCCGCGGGCCGGTGGGGCGGCTGAGGCTGCGCGACCCGCGGGCGTGGACGCCGTGTTTCCTTATCCGTGGGTGTGGGTGTGTGTGGACCGAGAAGCCCGGGCGCCCGGGGAGGAGGCCCGGATGCCGCTCCTGGAGCACATTGTCCTTTTTGTGGGTTCGGTCCTGTGAGTGCTTCCTGTCAGCGCGGCCCCGCGAGGAGAAACGCCTGTGGGCCCGGCCGGGACGCGGCCAGCCTGGCTCAGTCTCCATGGCCCTTGGAAGGGCACCGGGTGCAAACTTCGCTCTTTCTTCTCAGCCCCGAAGCTCGCGCTCCTGTGGGTCCCTTGTCTCCATCCGCACGGGCGGCGTTTCCTGCTCCCTCCTCGGTTACGTGGGGCTGTTTGTCAGTGAAGGACGTCCTGACGTCTCAGCAAGTCGCACATTTGCCGCCACCTTGTCTCTCCTGGTCCAAACTCGAATCCAGAGCTTGCTGCCTACTCTACATACGACGTTTTAGGAAGGCAATTACAGCTGGAAATCCTAAATTTAAGGCAAATAAGTATAAATACTTTTGATTTAGATAGTTGATTTGTAATATCCCATAAATCACTCTATATATCATACAAGATCATTTGAGTTTGAAAGTTTAAAACAATGCAATTAAAATTGCATCTTTATTTTTGTGGCCCCATAATGATTTGATATGACTACTTGAAAGCTTCTGAGGCCTTATCTATTTTTCTATTAGGAAAAGTACTCTGACTTATTGGGCTCGTGTGTGGTAACTGCGGACCTTCAGTTGTCCAGGCCTTGGAAGGGGCTCAATGGCGTGGCCACTTGGGCTGTGCCACCCCGCCTGGGCCCCTGTGTCCGGGCTCAGTCTCCCACCCCGTCCCCTCTCTGCTGCCCCCGTCTTTAGGGGGTGTTGTTGGCTCCCAGGGCTGTGTGATCCAGACTGATGGTCCCAGTGTTTCTCCTGCCCTGACTTTCTAGAACATGCCTGAAAACCCAGCTCAAACGCTCCTCTGCTGCCCCTGTGTCCTGGTCGGGGGCACCACTGTCCAGCAGACCACAGGGGACCATCCTGGTTCCCCGCTTTCCTCTAGGCTCCAGGTGTCACTGGTCAGCTGGCCCGACCCGACCCCAGTCTGCTCTGGGCACCACCCTGGCTCATGACCGGCATCCGCTGAGCTCTGGGCTCCCTCTGTACTTACACCGGGCTCCACGCGGGAACCACAATTTCCTCTTTAAGATGTAAATTGCTTCCCATCACTGCCCCTCTTAAAACCCTCTTAATAGTCTTCTCTCACACTTAGAATAAAATTCGAAATCCTTACCCTGATCTGTCAGGCCTCACATGGCCTGGTGTGGGTTTTTCCTTAAACTCGCTGGACGGCTGGGGCTAACTCTATGTCCTCTAGAATATCATCGTAGTTGTTATTATATTGTTGTAGTTTGGATGTCAGTTGCTGTATTAAGATAGTAAAACACATATTTATGTATTTTATCAATAAATTATGCTTTTACTATCCTAGGGGATCTTCTTGTCAATAACAGCAGGGTTCCCGCCACGTCTGTCTCAGGGACACGGACTTGTGTGCAGTTCTCTGCGTTTTAGGTGGAGATGCAGCTTTTGTGTTCTGGGCCCATCAGTGCTGGGTCACCCTCAGCCTGCGTTCCTGTCCTTTCCTCCTGAGGGGTCACCCACTGGCCTTCCTTTTCTTCCTTCCAAAGTTCTTTGCCTTTCATGGAAAGTTTAGGATAATCTTGCCTATCTACACAAAAACAAATCTCGCCAGGGTTTTCGTAGGCATTGCATCAATCTCTATGTCAGTCTGGGGGCAACTGACATCTGCACTGTGTCAAATCTGGCAATCCGCGAAGGCGTGTGTCTCCCCATTTATTCTTATCATCTCCACGATTTCTTCAGCTTTCCGTAGTCGTCAGCTTTAGGTCTTGTACACATTGTGTTAAGTTTACACCTAAAGATTTCATCTTGTACATGATTATACACCATACTCTATCTTAACCTCAGGGTCCATATGTCCATTGCTGGTGGGTAGAAATACAATGGATTTCTGTTGGTCGATCCTGTGTCTCTGATCTTCCCGAATTCACTTATTAGTTGCAGGAGAGTTTTGGAGATTCCCTGGGATCTATCCTCAGATGGTCATGCCACCTATGCACAGAATCCATTTTATTCTTTCTTTTCTGATCCATAGGCTTTTGTTTCTCTTTTCTTGCTTCCTTGCATTGGCTTAATTTTTCCAGCACTAATTTGAATAAGAATGGTGGGAACAGACATCTTTGCCTTGTTCCCAAAGTTATGAGTGAGGCATTCAGCTCTTCACCACTGAATATGAAGTCAGCTTAGGTTGTTGGTAGATGTTCTTAATCAAGTTGAAGAAGTTCCCCTCTATTAACTTTTCTGAGAGTTTTTGTCATGAATGGGTGTGATTTTTTTCAAATGCTTCCTCTACATTGATTGATGTGACTATGTGATTTTTATTCTTTAGCATGACGATATGGTGGGTTACATTGGCTGATTTGTTTTGTTTTGTTTTGTTTTGTTTTGTAACTGACAGGCTTTTTTCATCTCTATCATTGAGGTTTGAATTCACTCTTGTTTTTGGTACACAGGTATTCTTGCTTTTTTATTAAGTTTTAAATCCCAGTTCCAGTATAGTTAACCTACAGTGTTGTGTTAGTTTTAGGTGTGCAATACGGTGAGTTAGTAATTCTACACATCACTCGGTGCTCATCATGAGAAGTGTACTCATCCCTGTCACCTGCCTCACCACCCCTGCACCTGCCTCCCTCCTGGTAATGGGCAGAAGACATGAATAGACATTTCTCCAGAGAAGGTATAGAGATGGTCACTACTGACTGATTTTTGAATATTGAGCCAGCTTCGCACTCTGGGAATACATTGTAGTTGGTCATGTTATCTAAGTACTTTCCTGTTGTGCTGAACTCTGTCCCTTTGCTGAGGCTATTTGTGTGTCTCTGGTGTATCTGTACTTGTGGGTACATTTTCATCATGGCTGCTTTAAAATCCTTGTTAGATAATTCTAATGTGTTGGTCTTGTTGGTTTTAGGGTCTGCTTGTTGTCTTTCCTCCTTCAGTCTGAGACATTCCTGCTGGTTAGTGTGACAAGGGCTTTGATTAGAACCTGGACAACTGGGGTGAAAGGGTATCTACTAGATCTCTGGAGTATACTGGTGTATACTGGAGTATACTGGTGTCTCTGTGTCTGCTTGCGGTAGCAGGAAACGGAGGTGTGCCTCATTACTGCCAAGTGGGGTGTAAGTACAGGTCTCTGCTTGGCCTCCATGACACCAAGGTTGGGAGCCCTGCTGTGCTGCTGGGCCAAGGTGGGGGTGTGACTCCCCAGTGGCCCCATTGATACCTCTGGTCTGGAAATGACAGGGCTTCTCTCTGATGAGCTCCACTGACACCATGTTTGGGCGATGGTGAAGGTCCCGACTGGAGTCACCATAGCGTCCACAGAGTGGCCTTTGCCCTGTTTGGTATGCATCTATCCCAGAATCCATAGCAGTTTTTGCAAACAGCTTTGGAAGAGCCGGGGGGCAATGCCATAAACACCTGTGGGCACGTCCCCCGGTCCCCCGTGAAGTCAGCCCATCAGCAAGCATCTCAGGTATGTGTGTTGTGGCGAGCATGGACTCTGGAAGTTGGTGCCTGGGTTCAAATCCCAGCTCTGCCATTCTTGGTTGTGGGGCCTTGAGCACATTGCTAAACCTCAATCCTTCAGTTACTCGTTCTGTAAGGTGGGGGTGATAATACGATTTGTGGGAACTTACACAGATAATAGTGCGTATACAGCTTAGAAGGGCACCTGGCACAGAGAATGTGGCACACCAGTGTCGGCTGTTACTGTTGCTATCAGCGCCATCCTGTTAGGCAACCTGCGACATCACCATCTAACCCTCCTTCCCTGAGCTCTCTGTGGTTATCTGGCCTCTCACGGCCAGTGCGAAGGCTGCTGGTGCGCCGCCAGGGTGGCCAGGATGTGTCAAGGCTGAGGACTGGGATCTGATGTGTGAACAAGGACCCCCTCCATTTGTGGGATGGTGGTTCTCAATGGCAGCCGACGGTCGTGCATGTCCGCCCTCGTGGATGTCCCCGTGCACTCCTGGCTGGGTCCCCGCCCCTAGTACTGCTCCTCTGCCCAGCAAACCCGACCTCGTTGGCCCGTCCGCGGGAGGACGCTCTGTCCTACACTGGACTGTGCGGTCTCCCACCGCATTCCAGCAGCTGTCCGTGGTCCTGAAGCGCAGAGCCAGCGGCTGTCCGCGGTCCTGAAGCTCAGAGCCGGCAGCTGTCCGCGGTCCTGAAGCTCAGAGCCGGCAGCTGTCCGCGGTCCTGAAGTGCAGAACCAGCGGCTGTCCGCGGTCCTGAAGCTCTAAGCTGGCTCCTACTTCCAGGAGACGCTTCGGCGTTCACACACCAGTGAGGTCTCTTCAGAAGCGGTCACTCCATCTTCAGTCCCCTACTCTTTTCCGTGTCCTTGCTCCTGCCACCGAGGATGTGTCCAGTCCACATGAGTTCAGTGCTGTGTTAGATTCTGGGGCCACCATTGCAAATGATCACAAACTGGGGGGGGGGCAGGGGGCGAAAGGTGGAGGCCTGAAACAACAGAAGTGCATGTCCCCACAGCTCTGGAGGCTGGAGCTCCGGGATCAAGTGTTTGCAGGGCGGCCTTCCTCTGAGGCCCAAGGGAGAGTGCTCTAGCCTCTCCAGAGCCTGGGGGTTTGCTAGCCAAGTCCCTCCAGGCTCTGCCCTCCTTGTCCTGCAGCACTCCTCCCATGCATCCAAATGCCCTTCTTTTTTTTAAATTTTTTAAAATTTATTTTTGAGAGAGAGAGAGAGAGACGGTGTGAGCAGGGGAGGGTCAGAGAGACAGGGAGACAACAGAATCTGAAGCAGCCTCCAGGCTCTGAGCTAACTGTCAGTACAGAGCCCGATGCATGGTTCGAACCCACGAACCGTGAGCTCATGGCCTGAGCCAAAGTTGGACACTTAACCGACTGAGCCACTCAGGTGCCCCACAAATGCCCTTTTATGTGGACACTGTTTACGGTGGATTAAGGGCCACACTATGATAGGACATTTGCAAAGACCTCATTTCCAAATGTGGCCATATTCAGAGATGCCTGGAGTTAGGCCTGATCATTGTTTTTCGGGGGACCCAGTTTGACCCACAACACGGGGTCCCAAGCTGGGACCTCTGCCAAGCCAGAATCTCATCCAGAGCAGAATGCGGAGAATCTGGGGGTGGGGAAGGGTCCTGGGCGCAGGAATATGAATAGAGACACTATTAAAATCATCCCAGAAAGAGACGAAACTCTGAACCAATGACTAAGGTTTGGGATAGATCACTGTGTCTCTTTAAAACTGTGTGCCCCAAATCCACAGCCTTTTTGAAGACCGCCCCTTGCCCTGCAGATGTCTGCGCTCTGCACACGGCTGCTTCCCGTGTTCTCCCCTCTGCTGGGGGCCGGGCTTATCATGCTGCCCAGGGCCCAGGCTGAGCAGCTGTGCATCTGGGCTGGCGGGAGCCGAGTTTGCTTATGTAAATTTTGTTTTATTTTAGTCTTTCCAATGACTGCCTTGGGGCTTTAGTTCTGAGCCAGGGGCAAGGAAGAAAAGCCTTTATTGCTGAGATGTAGGCATTTGGGATAATACGTGAGGCAAACATCACCACGCACAGAGCGAGCCCTTCCTGAGCAGCTCACCTTCCTCGGTGCTTCTCAGAGAAACAGACTCGGGTCCCACCTGGGGCAAGTCTGTCAAACACGGGCTCCTCACTCGTTTCCACAGCTTCATTTAGCTTTTGAAAAATTCCTTTAAATATATTATGTTATTCTAGTATGTGTTTCCTTCCTTGATAATTATCCTTGAGCCCGGGCGGCAGCAAAGGGAGAACACGCCGTGGCAATGATGCATTTGTAGGCAATTATATTCATATCAATTCTATTCCAGACACAAGGGAATCTCTTGTCCAGGAAAAGTCCAGGGAAAGGATATGGTCACCAGTAAAATAGGTTTAATTAAATACATAAATATGTGGAAGTTGAAAAGATCATTTAAGGTGATCCAGAAGACCCTGGTGCAAATATTCATTTAAAAAATTTTAAATGCTTATTTATTTTTGGGAGAGAGAGAGAGAGTGCGTGCACGAGCAGAGGACGGGCAGAGAGAGAGAGAGGGAGACACAGAATCCGAAGCAGGCTCCAGGCACTGAGCTATCAGCACAGAGCCCGATATGGGACTTGAACCCACGAACTGTGAGATCATGACCTGAGACAAAGTCAGATGCTTAACCAACTGAGCCACCCAGACTCCATATTGGTTCTTTTAGCAAGTGTTTACTGACCTTGACTCTATGCTCGGAAGGGTGGGCGGCAGGCAGGGAGAACAGGGCCCCATGGGTAGAGGCCCTGTGGTCTATCCATGGAGACACGACAGCCTGGATATCCAGCCCCAGGACTCCCTGACCTTTCTGCCACATTCTTCCCCAACCCTCAAGCCCCACTTAGCGGCTGCCTCCGGAAGGAGGGTGGCCCTGCCTCTGTCCCCTGCACCCTCCCGCGTCCTTTGCCCCTGCTCTGAAGACTCTTCACGCTCTGTCGATCCCATTCCATCTCTGAGACACAACGGTTGATGCCATTGGAAAAACCATCAACGATTCACACTTGTGGTCAGCATCGCTCAGCATGCCAGGCAGGCCATCGCCAAGCTGTGTCCAGCCCCGAATGTCCCTCTGGCTCTGAGTCAAGGGGAGAGTGGGAAGGCCAGTGGGCAGGGGCAGGCCAAGGTCACTGCAGTCGAAGAGGTCAGAGGCCTCTAGGAGCGAAACAGCTCTCAGCTCGGACGTGGCGTTCTGACGGTTCTGTGCGAGTGGCCTTGTCCCCGCGTGTCCTGGGTCAGGACCTCCCGGTCCTCCTGCTGACGTTCACCTTTCCTCCCTTGGTCATTGTCTCCTTGTGCTGTTTATCCTTCCTCACCTCCCTGTCCTTTCCTGTGGCTGTAAAATCCACCTTGTGGGCACCCTGGGGACAGGCTCTCTGGGCCTGCCTCTGTCTTCAAGGTGACATTCTGCTTTTCAACTTGAGTTTTCTTTTAAGAACAGTTTGCTCGGGCAGCCCTCCGTCCCCTCACCCCCACCCCGGACTTCCTGATCCTGTCAGCACGGCTTCTGTCTTCCTGTTTCCTGGCACTCGCTGCCGCCCGTGACCTTCCTCCCTGCGCTCCCTGGAGGCTCAGGAGTCACTCCTGCCACTCAGGGCCGGCACCTGCGTGTCTGATGGAGTCCCCGCACGACTGTGCTTCTTGGCTCCTGTGCAGGGTGGGAAGTGGTCCAAGACTGCGTCCCCGCGCGCTCAAGCTCACAATGAGGAGGCTGGACCTGAACGCCCCGGCACGGGTCGACGTTGGAGCCCCCACATCGGGGAGAAGCACTTTTCCATGTGACCCCCCATCCTCCTGTCCGGCGGTCGCTGTGTCAGGGACGGGCGTCCCCCGTGGGAGGCAGACACTTCATGCATCTTCTTGGCTTTTTCCTCCCCAGTGGCCCAAACCCAGAGTGGGGAGCGAGAAGGAGACCCCTCTCAGGTGCAGTGGAGCCAAGTCGGGAGTGGGGGCTGTCTGGGTGTTCAGAGAGGGTGGGAGGCCCCCAGCCATTCCACAGGCCGGCCTCCGAGAGGGACAGTGTGCCTCCCGAGACCTCGCGGGTGCAGCTGCATGGACGGAGGGAGGCACTGTCTGGAGCTTTCCTGCCTGACTCAGGTCCAGGGGCTGCAGACACAGTGTATTTTGTACTCGACCCTGAGACCCCTCCCCAGCTGGCGCCCCCACCGGGCCCTCCGCCCGCCTCCTCCTGGGGGACACCGCCCCGGCCTTAGTGGTCTGGTCACTGCCCAGTGGCGAGGGGCCGCCAGCCTGTTGGGAGCACAGAGAGCCTGGTCTGTGTGATGAAAATGTCCGCTGACCAAGGGGAGCCCTCGAACCTCGTGCTTCCGCTGACCGTGGCCGCCAGCCCGTGTTGTGCACTGGGGCGGTGCGCGCTGGGGAGTCCGCCTCTCCGCTCCTCCGCGGCACCTTCCGTGTCCTGGGCGGGGCAGCAGGGCCTCATGTCTCACTGTTCTGGGGCCACGAGCCTGGAGCCCAGGTGCTGGCAGGGCCGTGCTCCCCCCAGGCTGCGCGGAGCACCCTCCCCGCCTCTCCCAGCTCCTGGAGGGCCGGCTCCTCCTGGCGTGTGTGTCCTCCCTCCAGTCCTCACGGCCAGCGTGCGTGGGCCTCTCTCCGCTCCATCTTCACGTGGCCTCTCTGTGAGCATGTCCGACCGTCCGTCTCTCTCCCACGACTCCATTTACTGCCCCCCAGGACCACCAGGCTGTCCCCCCATCTCCAGACCTGCACCTTGACCACCCCTGCAGGGGCCCTCTCTCCTCCTCGGCAGGTCCTGGGGACCAGGGGCTGCTATCCCCTCCCCTGATGGTACTGAGCCCACCGCACCCTGTTCGAGGTTGGGTGTGGGGCTGGGTGGGGATCGGAAAGGCCAGGAGAAGTCTCTGGGGCCCAGGACGAGAGGATGGGACTCTGCCTCGGGGCCTTCGGGCCCTTCCTAGCGCTTTGCCTCATGCTCCCTGGGCCCCGTCTTCGCCCACTGGGAGCACCCACTAGGAGAGGTGGGACCGGGGGGCCCCTGGGTGGGCCGGGAGGTGGCTGTGCCGTCAGCATTTCTCAGGCAGAAACAACGGCAGGAACACGTTAGAGACGCGAGGATCACAGCCCAGGCGGAAAGTGTCGCGCTGGCCACGCACAGGGCCCCTGCTTCGGGAGGCCGGCCACCTGTGCGGCGACCCGGCCGCAGCCTCCGTGCGGGAACAGGGCCTCTCCTCCTGGCTGCGGCCTCCACGCCACACCTGCAGCCCTAGGAACTATTAGGAAGTAGGCGCCTGGGGGCTCCGACTCCTGGTTTTGGCTCAGGTCATAATCCTGCAGTTTGTGAGTTCAAGCCCCCAGTCGGGCTCTGTGCTGACAGGGCGGAGCCTGCTTGGGATTCTCTCTCTCTCTCTCTCTCTCTCTCTTTCTCCCCTCCTCTCTCTCCACTCCCCCATATTCTTTCCCTCTCAAAAATAAAAATAAACTGAAAAAAAGAATTATTATGAAATACACTTTCTGTACAAGAGAGCATGTGATGTCCATGTACAGCCGACAGACGGTGCCCACCCTCCTTGACCACGCGGGTGTTACCTGACTGACTGTCCGCTCTCTGTGCCCTGCGCCCCCCTCTGTCCCGGGGACTGGCCCTCCTTTCCCTCCTGCAGCACGCCCGACGACAGCACGTCCGGGTCAGTGTGGACTTTGCCAGATTCTAGAGTGTCCGCCTGAGGCTCTAACCTGCTCTCCCAAATCAGTAGCGGAGGTGAGGTTCTCTTTCATTCGCTGTGCTGTTCTGGGTCTGGCCGCCCGTGTCTCTGCTCCTGGGAGCTGGCCTGCCCTTTGCTCCATCCCCTGCAGCCCTGGTCCTGTTTAGTGTTTGACTTCCGGAGTCTCAGGGAGTCCCGACCCTGCTGGTCAGTGGGACGTGTGTGTCCCCATTTCACATGGTCTCCTCACCCTCGTCATGGTGTCTTCAGACAACAGAAATTCTTATTTTTCAATTAATTCTTTTTTTTTTTTACTGAGGTATTTTACATCGATTTTTTATTCTTTTTATTTTTAATAATAGTTTATTGTCAGATTGGTTTCCATATAACACCCAGTGCTTCTCCCCACTAGTGCCCCCCACCAAGACCATCACCCCCTCCCCCCTCCCCCTCCCCCCTCAGTCCATGGTTCGTCTCCAGTATTCAGTAGTCTCCCTTGATCTGTGTCCCTCACTCTTCCCCGCTCTCTTTCCCCCTTCCTCTCCCCATGGTCCCCTGCCAGGTCTCTCCTGTTAGACCTATGAATGCAAACATATGGTATCTATCCTTCTCTGCCTGACTTATTTCGCTTAGCATGACACCCTCAAGGTCCATCCACGTTCCTACAAATGGCCAATGTTCAATTAATTCTTCATCTTAAAGTTAACTTGGTCAGTTTTCTGTTTGTTTATAAGAAACCCTTTCTTACCCTGAGGCCATGGTGGAATCTTCCGTATTTTCTTCAACTGTGTGTACGCTTTCGCTTTTCACTTAGAGGCCACTGAGGCTCTGGCCTGGGGATGGAGTAGGATCGAAATTTACCTTTTCCTGAATGCATGTGAGCAGTCAGCGTACCCCTCGGTGCTGAGTGGCCCACTGTTTACTCACTCTTAATGTGATTCTGCCGTTTACCTCACTGTTCTGGGTGACACGGGTGTGCCCACCGGCTCAGGGGGCAGCTCCGGCCCCTGCCCCACCGTTCAGTGGATGGCGTTCTGCCGTCAGCAGGAGCCCTTCTCCCCCGTCCCCCCAACCCCTGCTTTTCCTTCCTTTTATGTATTTGTCGTTTTCTCGATAAGTTTTGGCTCTTTTGTTTTCCATATAAATTTTAGAATTAGCTTATCAAGTTCTATCAAGGTTCCATAGGATTGTAATAGGAACTGCAGTAAACTTCTACATTAATTTAGAATTAATGCAGTGCCCGTGATCCTGACCCTCTGAGTGTGCGTGTCGTCAGAGACAAACAAAGCTGGACACTGAGGAGAGTGGACAAGACAGATTTTGATTAGTAACCCGCTACCGCAGAAGGGAAAGAACCCAGCATGAGGTGACCTTGACTTCCAGGGGCTTGGGCATTTAATCAAGTTAATTAATAAGTTTTGTGGTATGTTGGATTTCTTTTCTTTTTTTCCTTTTCTTTTGTTTTCTTTTTTCCTTTTATTTTGTAGAGTCTTTATTTTACTTCCAGTTAGGTAACATGCAGTCCTATCCCAGTTTCAGGAGAACAGTACAGCGATCCGACACTTCTGAACGTTACTTAGTGCTGTTTTCCACACTGGCTGTACCAGTTTGCGTTCCCAGCAGCTGGTCTCTTTTTTAGTGGTGTCTTTATCTATTTCTGGGATCAGGGTGATGCTGTCCTCACTGAATGAGTTTTCTGGGATAGCTTGAGGACAGTAGGCATTAACTCCCCTTTAAATGTTTGGTAGAATTCTCCTGTGAAGCCATCTGGCCCTGGACTTGTGCTTGGTGGGAGTTTTTTGATTAGCAATTCAATTTCTTGGCTGCTTATCGGTCTCTTCAAATTTTCTATTCCCATTGCCGACAGCGCGTGAGGGTTCCTTTGCTCCACATCCTCTCCAACACCTGTTGTGTCTTGTGTTGTTGATTTTACAACTCTGACGGGTGTGAGGGGATCACTCACTGTAGCTTTGGTTTGCATTTCCCTGACGGAAAGTGATGATGAACATCTTTTCAGGTGTCCGTTGGCCATTTGTAGGTCTTCTCTGGAGAGATGTCTGTCCATGTCTTCTGCCCATTTTTTAACTGGGTCCTTTGCTTTGGGGATGGTGGGTGGTAGAAGTTCTTTAGCAGTTGCGTCATTTGCAAATATCTTTTCCCATTTCATGGGTTGCTTTTTAGTTTTGTTGGTTATTTCCTTTGCTGTGCAGAACAGAAGCTTTTTATTATGACATAGTCCCAATAGTTTATTTTTGTTTTTGTTTCCCTTGCCTCAGGAGACATATGTAGTAAGAGGTTGCTATGGCTTATGTCAAAGAGGTTACTGCCTATGTTGTGCTTTAGGGATTTTATGGTTTCAGGACTCACATTTAGGTCTTTAATCCATTTTGAGTGTATTTTTGTGTGTGGTGTAAGAAAGTGGTCCAGCTTCATTCCTCTGCATGCTGCTGTCCAGTTTTCCCAACACTATTTGTTGAGAGATTTTTCCCATTGCATATTCTTGCCTCCTTTGTTGAAGATCAATTGACCATATAGTGGGTTTGTTTCTGAGTTTTCTATTCTGTTGATCTGTTTCTATTTTTATGCCAGTACCATACTGTTTTGATGACTACAGCTTTGTAATATAACTTGAAGTTCAAAGTTGTGATGCCTCCAGCTTTGCTTTTCTTTTTCGAGATTGCGTTACTATTTGGGGTCTTTCATGGTCCTATACAAATTTTAGAATTGTTTGTTCTAGTTCTGTGAAAAATGCTGGTGGTATTTTGATAAGGATTGCATTAAACATGAGATTGCTTTGGGTAGTGTAGACATTGTAACAATATTTGTTCTTCCAATCCATGAGCATGGAATGTCTTTCCATTTCTTTGCATTGTCTTCAATTTCTCTCATCAGTGTCTTACCGTTTTCAGAGTACAGGTCTTTCACCTCTTTCGTTAGGTTTATTCCTAGGTATCTTACTATTTTTGGTGCATTTGTAAATGGGATTAAAATTTTTTTCTGCCATTTCATTGTTGGTTATAGAAACGCACCAGATTGCTGTGTCTTGGTTTTGTTTCCTGTGACTTTACTAAATTTGTTTATCAGTTTTAGCAGCTTTGTGGTGGAGTCCTTTGGATTTCCTATATATAGTATCGTGCCATCTGCAAATAGTGAAGGTTTTACTCCTTCCTTGCCAATTTAGATTTCTTTTGTTTCTTTTTGTTGTGTGACTGTTGTGAATAGGACTTCAAGTACTATGTCGAATAAAAGTGGTGAGAGTGGACATCCCTGTTGTGTCGCTGACCTTAGAGGGAAAGCTCTCGGTTTTTCTATATTGAGTGTGATGCTAGCTGTCAGTTTTTCATGTACGGTCTTTGTAATGTTGAGGGACGTTCCCTCTAAACCCATTTTGTTGAGGGTTTTTATCGTGAATGGATGATATACTTTAAGTGCTTTTTTGGCTACTATTGAAATGACCATGTGGTTTTTATCCTCTCTCTTATTGATGTGATGTACCATGCTGATTGACTTGTGAGTACTGAACCACCCTTGCAACCTAAGAATAAATCCTACTTGATTATGGTGAATGGTTTTTGAAGTGTATTGTTGAATTTCGTTTATTGGTATCTTGTTGAGAATTTTCACTTCTGTGTTCATCCGGGATCTTGTTTCATAGTTCTCTTTCCTGGTGGTGTCTTTATCTAGTTTTGGCATCAGGGTGAAGCTGTCCCCCTGGGATGAATTTGGAAGCTGTCCTTTCCTCTCTACTTTCTGGGATACGTTGAGAAGAATAGGTATTGACTCTTTTTTAAATGTTTGGTAGAAATTGCCTGTGAAGCCATCTGGTCCTGGACTTTTGCTTGTTGGGAGTTTTTTGCTTACTGATTCAATTTCTTTGCTGGTCATCAGTCTCTTTAAATTTTCTATTTCCTGTTTCAGATTTGATAGTTTATATGTTTCTAGCAATTTATCCACTTCTTCTTGTCAAAATTGTTGGCAAACAGTTTTTTATAATATTCTCTTATAATTATTTATATTTCTGTCATGTTAGTTGTTATTTCTCCTCTCTCATTTGTGATTTTGTTTATTTGAGTGCCTTCTCTTTTTTCTTCCTGGTAAGTCTGGCTAAAGATTTGTCAATCTTATTGATTTTTCAAAGAGCCCACTTCTGATTTCATTGGTCTGTTCTAGAGTGGTTTTTTTGTTTTTGTTTTTAGTTTCTATCACATTTATTTCTGCTCTAATCATTATTATTTCCTTCCTTCTGCTGCTTTTAGGTTCTGTTTGTTGTTCTTTTCATCCCTCTTTTAGGTGTAAGGTTGTTTATTTTTTCTTGCTTCTTGAGATAGTCCTGTGTTGCTATGCCCTTGCCTCTTAGGACCACTTTTGATGGACCCCAGAGGTTTGGGATCATTGTATTTTCATTTTCAATCATTTACATGTACTTTAAAAATTTCTTCTTTTATTTCCTAGTTGACCCATTCATTGTTTTGTAGCATGGTATTTAACCTTCATGTGTTTGTGGTCTTCCCAGATTTTTCCTTGTGGTTGATTTCTGGTTTCATAGTGTTGTGGTCAGAAAGGATGCTTGGTGTGACTTTGCTCTTCTTGAAGTCATTTCATCTGGTTTTGTGGGCTAACATGTGATCTGTTTCATGTGCACTTGAAAAGAATGTGTAGTCTGCTGTTTTAGGATGGAATGTTCAGATTACATCTGTTCCCATGTGTCATTCAAAGCCATTGTTTCCTTGATTTTTGTTTGGATGATCTGTCCATTGATATCAGTGAGGTATTAAGGTCCCCTACTATTATTATATTATTATTGATTAGTTCCTTTATGTTTGTTATTAACTGTTTTAGATATTTGGATGCTCCTATGTTGTGTGCATAAATATTTACAGTTATTATATCTTCCCGTTGGATTGTCCCCTTTATTTGCCATATAGTGTACTTCTTTGTCTCTTATTACAGTCTCTGTTTTAAAATCTACTTTGTCTGATATAAGTATTGCTACTCTAGCTTTCTTTTGACCTCCATTTGCATGATAGATGTGTCTCCATCCCCTCACTTTCAATCTGGAGGCGTCTTTCGGTCTAAAATGAGCCTCCTGTAATCAGTATATACGTGGGTCTTGCTTTTTGTTCATTCTGTCACCTTATGTCTTTTGATTGGAGTGTTTAGTCCATTTACATTCTAAGTAATTATTGATAGATATGTATCTGTTGCCATTTTATCACTTGTTTTGGAGTTGTTTCTGAAAATTTTCTCTGATCTTTTCTTGTCTTTCTCTCTCTTGTGGTTTAGCAATACATTTGGATATCTTTCTCCTTATTCTTTGCATATTTATTCGTGTCTTTTTATTTGTGGCTACCATTAGGTTTGTACACAGCCTCTTTCTCATAGAGCAGACGCTCATTTAAGTTTGGATCCATTCTCTACTCCTTTCCTCCCCACGTTTTAGGTATATGGCGTCATATTTCACATCCTTTTATTCTGTGAGTTCCTTGTGGATGTTTTACAGAAATATTCATTTTCACGGCTTTTGTGTTTCTCACCGATACACTGTCACTTTGGGACTCTCCTTTCTTCCCAGAGTCCCCTTTAATGTTTCTTGCAGGGCTTGTTTAGTGGTCATAGACTCCTTTAGTTTTTGTTTGTTTGGAAAACTCTTCATGTCACCTTTCATTCTGAATGTGAGCCCTAATGGATAGAGCATTCTTGGCTGCAGATTTTTTTTCCAATTCAGCACTTTGAATACATGGCACTCCCTTCTGGCTTACGGAGTTTCTGTTGAAGAATCTCCTGCTAGTCTTATGGGTTTTCCCCTGTAAGTTACTGACTTATTTTATCTTGCCTCTTTTAAGATGTTTTTCTTTATCACTATAGTTTGCAAATTTAACTGCAACATGTCTTGGTGTGGGTTTGCTTTTGTTGGTTTTTAATGGAAGTTCTCTGTGCCTCCAGAATCTGGATGTCTGTTTCCTTTCCCAGATTAGGGAAGTTTCAGCCAGATTTCTCTAGAAGAACACAGTGAACACTCACATGTCCTTGACCTGGGCTCACTAGTTGTCAGCGTCTTTCACACTTGCTTTCTCTCTCTGTCTCTCTCTCTGTCTCTCTCTCTCTCCATGTATATATGTGCATGTATCATTCCACTTCACTTCAAGTTGTATTCGCTAAGAATAAAAAATATATAAACACAACATTGTGATCACACTCGTGAAATTTAACACTGATATAATAGTATTCCTATTCCTATATGTAATCCATATTCAAATGTCATGGATTGTGTAATCATAATATTTGCCACAGTCCCCCTTTGTCTGATTTAGGAGCCTAGGAAGGGTCACACTCTGCACGGCACTGCCGGAGGAGCTTGGTCTTCCTTAACCTGGCTGTTCCTGAGGCTGTTGAGTTCCTGGCCCGTGGTCAGATTCACTTGACAAGGGCCATGCCTGGGAGACGCGTCTCTTCCCTTTGCGTCACATGGGGAAGCATGTGGTTTGGCCCATTACTGGGATGTGACACTTGATCACTTCGTCATTATATTTTCCCAATTTCTACATTATAAATGTATCTTCTGTCACTTTCTGAAAAGTGACTCTTCGAAGCGCTGTCAGTATCCTGCCCCCGCCCCCCAGTCTTTTACCCAAAGTTGGAGCAGCCATTGCTGAATTTTGTTTGAATCATTATTGTGCCAGAGCCAAAATAGTGATGTTCTGTTTCCATAATCTATCATCTTATTATTCATCAGTTAGCATTTTTCTATCCTAAAGTCCTTCTTCTTCATTCTTTAATAATTTTCATGTCAGAATGATTCACTTTGAAGACTTATAATCCATCCTGTCATTATTTATTTTGTTGCTCAAATCATCCCAAATTCAGCCAATGGGACCCTCTTCAAGCTGGCGTCTGGGTCCTCTGTCTTGTCCCAATCGCTGTTTGAGAAATAAGTAGTATTTGGTAAAACCTTCATCTTTCTATTTGCTCATTGCTTACATACCTGATTTTGCTCTACTGACCTTGCTTCCAGCAATCTTGCTTAACTTTTCACTTTATTTTAATATGGTGTTTGGAAGTTCTTTTGATTTTATATATTGATAATCATACCTCTATGCATAATGACAGTTTAATTTCATTCTTTCCAAGTGTCTTTTTATTTCTTTTGTTATTGAGCTGGCAAGGACTTCCTAGACAAGGTTAATCCTGTATAAGAAGACATTATGTTACAAAAAGCACTATATTGTCTTTTTCCTAATTTTGAAGTTTCAACGTTAAATATGATGTTTGTTGTGGATTATTAGTTCCTACCCTTTCTTCTATTGAACTAACTTCTTTTTTTAAGTCATTGAGGTTCTTTTTAATCCCTAATAGCATTTGAATTTTACCCAAAAATTTGTTCTTCATTTGTTAAGATGATTTTAAGTTTTTCCCTTTGATATATTACTGTGGTAAGTCACAATAATAGCATTTGCATGAGAATCACGGCTGCGTTATGGGTATAAGCCTTACTTGATATTTTTGATGTCTTCTACACTTAGTTCGACACCTTTTGTTCAGCTTTAGGCAGCAGGCACGGGCCGGCCTCTGTAACTCCTGGGGTGTCGTTCTCCGTCTTCCACTGTCTGGTCGTCGGAGCTCCGCTGTGTTGCAGCAGCGTGCGCCTCTGCCCTCACATGTCCGGAAGGGCGGGTTCATGGAGCCTGGGCCTGTTTTGTGTGTAGCGTGTCATGGGGACAGTGACGTGACGGTTCCTAGTGGCTGCATCTCGGCTCAGGTGTCTAGACTTTGTAGGATGGGCAGCTGTGACACCGGGAGGCCCTCCGGTGGTGGGTCCGGACCTCACAGAGCCAAGGTGGGCGAGGGAGGCTGAGTCATGGGAGATCGAGTCTTGCCCCGGGGTCACCTACCCCCTGGGAGTTGCCTAACCCCTCAGGGTGGCCTATCCCTTTGGGGTCACCTAGCCCTTCAGAGTGGCCTAGCTCAGGAGGTCACCATTTGGACCTGGGGTGCCATCATGCCACACGTCCCCTCGAGTGTCTGTCAGTGAGCCTCTGCTGTCTGTTCTGAGCTCTCTGAATCCAGGGCTCAGCTGTGAAGGGGGAGGGGCATTCTAAGGACCCTAACTGGAGGGGGAGGGGAGCTCTAAGGACCCCGAGTGGAGGAGAAACGTTGTCTGTGGAGGAGAATTTTCATGCTCTGTGCTGCTTGTTTTCTCCCCAGGTGTCAGCACAGGCAGGCCTGTGTCACACTTGCCCCGACCTCAGATTTTCACTTAGCGCCTCCTAACAAGGAAGCGCCTTAACTGTGTCCACAGAGCTGGTGCCATCTTGCCTGAGGCGTAGGGCTGAGCTCCACGCCAACAGGGGGCACTGTGAGCCTGAGCCCTGAGTGCTGGGTGCTCCCCAGCTGCAGGAGTGCTCGGTGTGTGAGCGAGGGCGTTCGTGTGTGCGTGCGCACAAATGTGAGCCTTTGCAAGAGTGTGCCTGAGTGTGTGCATGTGTGCGACACCATGGGCATGAGTCAGTGTGAGCAAGCACATGTGAGCGGCAGAGTGCTGAGTGCCGCGTGTGTGTGAGTGTGGACCTGCACGTGGGTGTGTGTGCATTGTGGTCAGTGGATGAGGATGCGTGTGGATAAGTGTGCACGTGAGTGTTGCGTGTCTGCACGTGCACATTGGTGTGTGCCTGTGTGAGAGAGCACGTGTGCACGCACATGCGTGTGCTGGGGCAGTGGTGGGGAGTCACAGGCAAGCTGCGCGTCTCCCCTTCCTCCCCGGCTCCCGCCCAGCCGGGCAGGTTGCCCGCGGCCCTGGGAGCCCGCCCTGGCGCCCCGGCCCTGCCTCCGCCGCCAGGTTCTTTGTCTGCAGCCTCTGCGCTCCCCGCTGTCTGCGCGCTGAAAGCCTCCCCTGTCTTCAAGATGCAGATGAAATGCCTTGTTCTCCCCGATGCAGCCCAGCTGGGGATAAACAGTGCTTCCTCTTTTAAGACTTGGCACGTCTGCCTTGAATTATACATGTGTGCAGCGGAGGGCTCCTTCAGGATGAGGATTATGACTTATTTATCTCCACATTTCCCCGGTAACTCTCTCCAGCCCGGTACCTCAGGCAGTATCTGGCGTGCCGAAGGTGCTCAATAATTATTTATGAAATTGGGTATTAACTGCTCCTCCTTGTTTGTGTGTTTAGTGACATTGTTCAGTTCAGGGGTAAGTGACGCAATCTGGTGAGAAATGGGAGCGCGCCTGCCTTCCGCCCCGAGACTAAGAGAGTCCGGTCCCCTTTCCTTGCGTGTCTCCTGTCCCCCATCTGCACCCGGGGTCTCGTCCCTCTGCGTCCCTGTGGCTGCTCCCACGCGGGCGGCCGTGCGTCCCAGCCTCCTTCAGCTGGAGTTGGGGGGTGGCAGGTGCACAGGAATGACCCCAGACCGTGGCTCCGCGCTCCCCACTGTCTGCGTGCTGAAAGCCTCCCTGGGTCTGGGTGGGGAAGTGGCTTTGGACCCCCTCCCACACAGCTCTCTCTCCCGGTGGGGGAGTCCATGGAAGGGCTTGGGAAGCGGCTCCTGACCCTGCCGTGCCTGGAATTATCCCCGGCGGAGCTGGGTAGGTTCAAGACAGAGTTAATTGCGATTCGTGGTGATCACACACACACTGAGCGCCATGCCACACTTGGCGTCTCAGGTCACTGGTGTCAGAGCCTGAACGTCGGAACTCTGGGAGACCAACAGAGTGACTGGATCCTCCTCTGAAGACAAAAAGCCCCGGAACAGTGGTGACTCAGTGCTTTTGAGAGCCCCGTGAGCCTCTGCGCACGAGCCGCGGACGCCGGCCACGGACGCCGGCCACGGACGCCCGCCGGGTCTGGGCTCCTGGGCGCCCTGTGGCTGAAATCCGAGCTGTGGGCTTGCGTATCGTGAGGATCCGACTTGGTCCTGCTGAGGCTGGCTTGGTGCCTGGAGTCGGCCAGGTCCCTGGAAACGCCCGCTGTGGGCAGTGTGTGTGACACCTGAACTCGTGCAAGCAGCTTCCCGTCTCGGGAGGCGGAGTCGGCGTCCTCCCCTGCTGGTCCCCCGGCGATCCGCTCGGGGCCCCGGGCCACACCCGAGCTCACAGCCGTGTCGGCCGCCCTAACGGCTGTGTTTTCCTCAGTTCCTGGTGAGACGTCTCTGAGAGACCTTTGTTGGAGACCAACGGAAGCGGGGCAGGGTTACCCCACCCCCCAGGATGCGCTGCTGGCTTGGGGTCACCCAGCTGGGGCCCTAACTGGACAAGAGCGTCCAGGCCCTCCTGCTGCCGCGAGCCTCTTTGCACTTGTCTGTGTGATGTGAGCCCCCCCAAACCCTGGGACTTGGGAGTCTTCAAATACAGCTTTCACTCGAGTCCCTGTCTCTGCCGGGCGATGACCTTTCTGGATGTCCTCGGTTCCCGCCTGCCCATGCGCCCCCAAATCCTCCGTCACGTCTGGCTGGAGGAGGTCCTGCCGTCTGTCTGTGCCCAGCGCTGTCTGTCCCTTCTCATACGGACTTTGGCTCCCCAGACCTGGCATTAGAGGCTTTCTTATGCGGGGCACGGAGTGGGGACATCCTATTCAAGGGCAAGGACGCGGGTCATCTCTGCTCTGCCCGCAGGGCTGGGGACCTTGCCGGGAATGTTGCGAGTGGGTTTGTCGGGCACAGGAGAGGAGGGGTGTGCTGCCCGCGCGGGAGGGGGCGGCTCTCGTGTCCCGGATGCCCCGCCAGCACCCACGGGGGTGACGTGGGGTTGCGGCAACTGTTGTGGTAACCGTTAGAGAAACGCGGGACGCTCCCGAGCAGCGGGGCACAGCGTCCTCCATTTCAACGCCTCGGACCACGGAAGCGGGACCTGGCTGACCCCTTGATGTCCCGGATAGAGTCTTCGCACCAGGACGGAGAGATCGGAGAAATCTCCGAGGGAAAGGCCCCATTTGCCGATAAAGAAACTACAGCCCGGAGACAGAGCGGGGAGCTCAGACCTCCAGGCTCCTGAATGAGCACATTTCCTGCTCCTGGAGAGATAAAGGTAGCTGTGGTCTCGTGCGATGGGTCACGGCGGCGGGCTGTGAGGCTGCGTCAGTGCCGAGCTCTGCAGCTTGGCCACATGACCCGAAGCCCTTTTACAGGCAGCACGTGCAGAAGCCTGAGAGCCGGGGAGTTCTTCTCAAAGTAAAATTCACATGACTTCACAGCATTAATTATTACAACTAATTTCTGAATCGTGACACTCTTGACTATATTCTAGTCCTACAGAATGTGGCGTGTACATGTGTATTTGCCTGCTTCTGTGTGTGTGTGTGTGTGCGCACAGGTATGTGTGTGCGTGCACAGGTGTATGTGTGTATGTGTGCACAGGTGTGTGCATGTGTGTATGTGTGCAGAGGTATGTGTGTGCACATATGTGTATGTGTGCACAGGTGTGTGTGCACACATATATGTGCACACAGGTACGTGTGCATGTGCCCAGGTGCGTGCGTGTGTGCATGTGTGTGTCTGTACATTGTCGTCATAAGAAACTGAGAGGATTGTGATCTCTCATTCGTGGACGTATAATTTGGGGGTTCTGAGGCATCTGCCCGCCATTTTTAATCGCAGCAGCAGTGACCCCCCCGCCCCCCCACCGCGAGCAGTCCTCAGGTTTCATGCTGCACGGACATGCTGGTGTCACTCCTGAGCCAGTGCTCCCGGGGGCAGAGCCAGCAGCCACTGTGGGTCGGTCAGTGGCGTGAGTCAGCCTGGCCTCGTTCGCGTCCTGCAGGAAAGCGGCTGGCATGGCACGGAGAGCTGGCCTCCAGGTTTGGATTCTCAACGGGGAGACCTTGGCCGGCAGAGCCCCCGGATTCCAGCCCCTCTCTTAGAGCACCGTCAGCTCTGCAAGGCCAGGCACCCGTGGTGGCCTCTGTCCCTCACACACGCGTCCCCACCTCCACGGGAGTCCGGATACTCCCGGCTCTAGGATGCCCTCCAAGGGGGTAATGACGCCCCAGGGCTCGGACTGGCTCGGGGTTTGGGTTCTGTAATGGGGTGAGGAGGGAGAGAGCCAGAGACAGTGGGTGGTGGCTTCTCTCCCCACAAGACTCTTACCGGAGAAGTCAGGGAAGGAAAATATAAACTTTTTGTCAAACTATAAAAGTAACACAGGAGAATTCAAGCTGAAGATGATTGGAGGCAAACTAACTCTTCCCTGGCCCAATACCAGATGAAATTAATAAAAGCAAAAAACAAAAATTGCCAACATATTCACTGCCACAATTAAATATTCACTCTCACTCATGAATTTCTTTATAATTATTTATTTATTTTGAGAGAGAGAGAGCGAGAGAGAGAGAGAGCGAGAGAGAGCACAGTAGGGGCAGAGAGAGAGGTAGAGAGTCCCAAGCAGGCTCTACACTGTCAGCGCAGAGCCTGATGCAGGGCTCAAACCCACAGACCACGAGATCATGACCTGAGCCGAAACCAAGAGTCAGACACAACTGGCCGAGCCGCCAGGCGCCCCCGCTCACATGGTTTTGAACGAACGGACGGGGAGGGAGCGGCGCTCTGACCCAGTTCGTCCCACAGGGAGGCCGAGCCCCGCTGCACCCACTCTGAAGCCATGCGAGGAGGAGAGGGGGACCCCGCAATGTTGGGGTCGCACCACGTCCCCAATTCAGAGGGAAAGCCGACTGCGGGTGTGAAGAGCCAGTGTGTTCAGCTGGACTGGTGGGGCCAGAGGGGTGATGGTGGGTGCTCTTCACGTGATGTTGACTTAAAGTGTTGCCCGTGCTATTTGGCTTCCTAAGTGAGGGGACGTAAAGGCATTTTTAGGTCTGTCTGCGCGGCGGGGGTGAGGGGGGTGGGGGGACTGGCAGAGATGAGCCATGGTGACGAAAGACAGAAGTGAATCATGTTGGTTCGGAAGTGTTGTAGGTGATTCTTCAGAACCTCAAAGCACGGAGGGTTGAAAGTCCTGGGCAGCCATCCGGCGGCGTCTGGTCGAGGGGGTCTGCGGGGGGGGCTGGGCTCAGGGCTCCTTTCGGTGGGGGGTGTGCAGAAACTGACCATCCTGATGTTTGTCAGGACAGGCAAAGGGTTGGCAAGTGAGAAAATAGAAAGGCAATCAATCACTAGATAAATAGAATGGAATAGAAGAATCCCAGGCAAGTAGAGGAAAAGTAGGAACTGGAAACCAATGATTCATCTAACAGAAGACAGAGAAGGAGAAATCAAATAAAAAATTAAACATAGCAAATGGAAAATACACAAGAAGGCTGT
Source organism: Mungos mungo (assembly GCA_004023785.1). Taxonomy (NCBI): domain Eukaryota; kingdom Metazoa; phylum Chordata; class Mammalia; order Carnivora; family Herpestidae; genus Mungos; species Mungos mungo. The sequence continues at coordinate 78,691 of PISW01004567.1, read as the reverse complement.
AGAAATACATCAGTAATCACAGTAAGTGAAAATACAAAATTCACGTACGTTTTGTCTAAGAGACAGAGACTGGATGCTGAAAACAGTTAGCTGTATGCAACTCATAGACACGATTAAAACATTTATTCAGTATCATGTGATGGGAATATGCATACCAGGAAAATATTAACCGAAAATTAATATAGCTACTTTAATACGGAACAAAATGCATTTTTAGGGGAAATTAGGGATGACATGGCTCACAAGAGAAAAAATCAGTGTCTCACTGCAGTTAGAAACTTGAACGTGCCCAACTTACAGCCTCAAAAATTCAAGAGAATTACAAGCAGAAATGGAAAAGCCCGTAATAAGTGACAGTTCCTGCCAGAGGTCTCTCAGAAACTGCTAGATGAACTTGACTAAAAGTAAAGTTATAGGGGGTTTAAATGATACAATTAATCCTGATTGTACACATGCCGATGTGCCAGCCGTAAGTACAGCATGTACATTTTTACTGATAAATAGAAGATTTAAGAAAAACTATTTGTAATGGGGCCACCGAGGAATTCTCAATAAATCAAAGAATAAAGACCATTTTTGATGATAAGAGTACAATAAAATTATGGCAAAAAAGGCACCTATGCCTCCCCACACTATACGTTTGCAAGCCTGCATTTGTTAAAAAATCATATTTGTGATATCCCATTTACATAAACTTATTATTTTATTTTTCAGTTCAGGTTTTTATTTTCATTCCAGTGTAGTTAACCTACGGTGCTGGATTAGATTCCGGTGTGCAGTGTAGTGATTCAGCAATTCTGTGCATTACACAGTGCTCAGCCTGAGACACGTTCTCTTCATCCCCTCCCCCACCTCCTACTCCCCCACCCACCCCCGGTGACCAGCCGTGTGTTCTCTAGAGTTATGAGTCTGTGTCTTGGTTTGTCTCTCTCTCTCTCTCTTTTTTTTTCCCTTTGCTCATTTGTTCTGTTCCTTAAATTCCAATATGAGTGAGATCACATGGTGTTTGTCTTTTTCTGATTTTGCTCAGCATTGTTCTCTCGAGCTCCATGCTGCCGCGCCCGTCGACATAGAATTGCATGTGTGTGGACGCGTGCCTAAGGACACATGAAGGGCAGCCACGGAGGATAATTATCCACAGCAGGAGATGGTCCTTTCAGAGGGCTGACAAAAGTCTGTTTACACTCCTTATTTTTATTTAGTCCTTGTGTTTTCTTTGAATATGGCTTATTTGTAGAATTTTTATTGTGAGAATAATTCTAAATATTTATGTTATAAAAATAAAGTTGAAATGGGGACTGTTGTGTATTGACCAGCCGCGGGCGCCTTGTACAACAGGAGACGGGAGGGAGCTCAGAGCCTTGGACGTACGTGTTGAAAAAGGATTGATCAGTAAACTGTGAATTAGAGAAAGTAGAAAATGAATGGTTGAGCAGTTCCAAATAAAGTGTAAGGGATACCCTGGCAAACATAAAAGCAAAATTAAAATAAAAAACAGGGTCACTATCACAGGTCATGAGTTCGAGCCCTGCGTCGGGCTCTGTGCTGACAGCTCAGCGCCTGGAGCCTGCTTCGGATTCTCTCCCCCCCCCGCCCTCTCTCTCTCTCTCTCTCTCTCTCTTTCTCTCTCTCTCTCTCTCTCTCTTTCTCTCTCTCTCTCTCTCCCTCCCTCTCTCTCTCTCTCCCTCTCCCTCTCAAAAATAAATAAACTTTGGGAAAATATTAAAAAAAAACAGGATTACTAGAGATGGCTTAAAAATAGTAGTTCCTCCAAAAATTAAAATAAAAATATTAATTTAAATAAAAACAGAGACGATCCATATAAGCCAACATGAGAAACACGCAGACACACGGGGATGACGTGACTACACTTTCCACGGAGGTCACAAAGGAGAGAGCGCGGTGCCCCCGGCTTGCTGGGGTCACAGCACGGCCGCCCGCGGCGCACGGCGGGCCCGTCGGCCTGACACAGCGCGGGGACCGTGACGTTTATCTGCCCGCCCGTGTGAGCAGCTGGCGGACTGGCCCCCGCACACCTGCCGTGGTGACGTTCAGGAGGACGCGGGAAGAGCCGCCGCGTCGGTGACGGAGAAACAGCTCGTGGGCACGATCCTCGCTCCGTCCTTAGTGTGGATTTGGACGTCTGATTGGAGCAGAGCTCAGAGTCGGCGCACGGCCCCTTGCTTCATCACCTCCATCTGTAAATCAGACAACTTAGCATTCCTTGCTCCCCAAACCTTAGCCTCATTGTCTTCTGAGCAGGGATTAGTGAGCACGACTCATGTGCAAAGGAACCATGAGGCGGGAAGGAGAGGAAAAATCCAGATACGGAAGCAGACTTATCTTCAAACACCCTGGCAGGCAATCTAATCTATCCTCATGAATGCTAGTCCCGGGAGATAACTAGCACATGAATATTTTAAGCATTTCGGTCTGCTATCGATTTGTGGCCTGTCAGTATCCAACCGGTTAATTTAATTTGATGCAAAAACATAAGGAATTGGGAGCAAACCAGCATCTCTGAGCAGAGAGGTGGGGCACCGCGAGTTCGCGGGCGGAGAGAGAAACCTCACCACCCACCGGCAGGGAGGGGGCTGGAGGGCAGCTGGCGCCTTCTGGGCCCGTGCTTTGGGAGGGCACGCTCACGTGCAGGGTTTTGAGAGAGAAACTTCTTTTCTTTGCCAATGACGATGGAATGACTCGTTTATACACAAAAAGTCTGAATTAAGAAAAGGGCTGGCCAAACTCAAGCCAAATGTGTGTAACCAATGTCTAACAGCTTGTTTTACAAATCTAATTAGCTTTTTAAAAATGGACTTTTATCCTGGTCTCCCCCCCCCCCCGCCCCCCACGGCCCCGTCCAAGCGCTAACCGTGAACGCAGGGCAGGGTTGTGGGCTCTGCAGATTCAGAACGCCAGAGGGGAAGGGCTCATCAGCACGCAGGTGATATGAAAAGATAGTTCATACTATTTGTTTTCAAGTTACTTTCTCATTTTAAAAAAATGTTTATTTTTGAGGGGGGTAGAGAGAGACAGAGCACAAGTCGGGGAGGGGCAGAGACAGAGGGAGACACAGAATACGAAGTAGGCGCTGAGCTCTGAGCTGTCAGCACAGAGCCCGAGGTGGGGCTTGAACCCACGAACTGTGAGATCATGACCTGAACCAAAGTTGGATGCTTAACTGACCGAGCTTCCCAGGTGCCCCACTTTCTCATTTTTTTAAAAGTTTGACAACAGCAATAGTAACAAAAATTCTACTTGACTAAAAGTTGCCTCATTTCCAAACCTTCCTATTGTTTTCTTTTTCAGACAAGGAATGGCATTTACGACATCAGTCCCCAGAGCCAGCTGGAGGTTTAGCAAAGAATCCTGTGTCCTTCTGAAGGAAAGCATCTCCCCTGGAAAGCATATTCCAATTTAAAGAAACAAACATATGTTTGCACAAATAACAACTTCCACGTGCGTTGAAGCATTGCTTACACGTGTGAACACCTGACCCTCCCAACGAGGACTCAGGAGAGGTAGCCCATAAATATATATTTTTTCCCTATAAAGATGAAGAACGTTGAGCCCTGGAAGAATGACTACCAAGTAGGAAGATATTTTCTAAACCTGATGAGCAGCTCATGGGGACGGAATTCCAAGAGGGCTCCCTGATCACTGCCCCTAGGCATGTACACGTGCGCGGTCCCCTCGCTTTAGGCGTGGGGGACGCCTGTGACTACGGCGAGGCAGTCACTTTCTGGCCGAGGTCGTGTCTGAAGACGCGGTGAGAAGATGGTGAGCCCCGTGGCCTCCTCACGTCACGTGAGACTCCTGCACGGGGCTCTGCGATTGGCCCGTCAGCTGCCTGTGCGGGGGCCGGGGGCCAGGGCCCGAGAGCCCCTCTAGGGGCCAAGGGTGGTGCCTGGTGCACACCCAGGGAAGGGGACCTCATCAGATGTCCACGGCCACGGGGAGCCTTCAGATGAGGACACAGCCATCGGACACCTTGACTTCCACCTGCTAAGACCCTGAGCAGGGGACTCAGCTCAGATGGGCTGGACTCCTGGTCACGAAACTGAGGTGACAACAGACGTTCACACAGGCTGCCATGCTGTGCTATTTGTTACGTGGTGGTGGAAAACCTATGCATTTCCCGGCTGCTCGAAAACCAGGAAGCGTCTCTTGGACGTGCACATTTTGTGGATGGACCGTATTAACCTGTTTCTATTCAGGCTCACCATTACAGATGCACCCCAAGTGCATCTCCCCGTATCCCCGTAGTCGGTGGGGAAAAACCGGCACCTGATTATCTGGGCCCCCACCTCCCTTACGCCACCTGACACTTACAGGAGCCCAGAGAGAGAAGTGTCTTGTCCACATGTCACACAGCACAGAGCCGGGCTTGCTGGACAAGAGGTGGCGGTGCCGGGACCTCAGAGTCCTGGTCTTGCAGTGCGTCCACCATGTCCTGAGGCCCCAGCTCCGCCCCCCTCTGCTCATGGGGTTTCTCCGGGTGGCTGAGACGTCATGGGGCCCTTGGGGGGCAGCGCTGGCCGAGGCGGTCTGGGCCCAGTGCCTGCCGGGCGCGCGGCGAGACCCCACAGGGAGTCTGGGAGAACAGAGCAAGGGCCACGGAGGCTCCTGGCGCCCCCTCCGCCGCATAGCCTCAGAATGGGACCAAAAGCAGCTTTTTCTGGGAAGAAAACACCTCTGGTTTCTGACGGATGGGAGGGGACGATGATTATTGTCCACTCAGGAGGAAATGGTGATCATTTTGGCATTTGTCACCATTAAATTGTCAACATGAATCTGTGCCTTCCATCAGCAGCAGTGGTTTTGACAAAGGGGAGGCTGCCTGCTGGACGGGGCTCGGGGCCGAGCGGCCTCTGTGACCCGCACCCCCTCTTCCTGCCTGCGCGACCGGGTCACGGCGTGGGCTTAGAGGGGGTGCGGTCAGGGTCTGGCCCCTTCAGACCTGGCTCATCCCATGTTTCCAGCCCCAGAGTCCGTGTCTTCTTGAGGGGTGTGTGTCCTCAGGGATACCTGGGGGCAGATGACGACGCTGGGGGCCTGGAGCCCCCTCCCCAGCACCCGCACCCTCCCGGGGGCCTGTGACCCACGTGCCCGCACTGAGAGCCAGAGGTCCCGCTGGAGGAAGCCAGCTGTGCCCCGCGCGGCGGCTCTCGTGCCCCCCTCATGGACGCCTTCCCTTCCTGGGGTCCCGCCCCCCTTCCCCACCGATGCGCCTCCTGAGGGGACTCGAATCTTCTCCTGCTCCTGAGACAGGTGGAAGCAAGGCTCTCTGAACACCAGCTCTTCTCACTGGAACGCAGGGGCGGGGGCTGCAGTGTGGCCGTGAACACCCGTGGTCTCCGTGGTGCAAAGGCTTGGGGGGGGGCTGGGTGCGTGGCCGCGTCCAGGAAACACCCACCCCGTTTCTCGAGGGGCTGTCTGCAGATCGCTGCCAGAATGCCGAGTGCTCTGATGTGCAAAGTGCTTTTGCTCTCTCCTGCGATTTGGGGAGGAAATAGAAAACCACGTTCGCCCACGTGAGTGTCTGCACTCATCCACGTCACTGAGGCTCTGAAGAACTGTTCGCAGAGAGGACTGCAAAAAACACTTCGCAAGGATGATTTTAACACCGTAAATGCCTTTGTGATGCGTGCTAGTTATTAATTGCGCTTGCTAATATTTTTAGGAAAACAGCTGCTGTTTCCTTGGAAGGATTCGCAGACACTCGTGATGACCGTTTGGGTCCAGGACCGCAAGAACTCTGCCCGGCCCGCCGTCCCCGGTGCTCAGCGCACAGGCTGGGGCCTCATGAGCGGCTTTTCTCTCGATTTTCCGTTAGTTGAGATCACATTAAGAAGAGGGGATAGACTGGGGGTTCTTTGCTGCAATCTAAAAGGAATTTCATTTTCTCATCTTGTAGGAATGAAAAGCAACTTAAAACAGAGCAATCCCACATCTCTCTGATTCCAGCAGGGCTGGAGGAGGGCGGGGCTGGGTGCTGTGACAGTCTGGTCCAAGCGCGTCCCCTGCCCCCGTGACACCGCCTCCTGCACGCTTGCCCCATGACAACTCTGATTAGCTGCAGGGTCCTGGGTGGGGGCTCTGGGACCCGCGGTCGCCGCTGTGCACCTTTAGCCCACCGCCGTTGCTACCACTATAATCTGTTGGGAAAAGGGAGGCGCTTACGTTACCGGTGAGTTCATGCGTGAATAGGAAATTTCACTCCCTATGATACCGTTTTAAGAAAAGTGATGGACAGATCTCGGGGTCTGAACCTGGAGCGCGGCCAGGTTCTGGGAAGTCACTCTGGCGGCCTGCCAGCCATGGAAGCACGCTTTGTTCAGAGACCCTGTGTCACGGCGAGGTTCCATCACTGGGGTCCTGCGGGCACGTCCCCGCTCCAGGCCACGGTGGGCCAGCTCGTCTGGAGAGCTACCTTGTTTATTTTCCTGCATGACAGCAGACTTCACTGGGGTGCACAGATTAATTATAACCGCGTGCGTTCGGAATGTGAGGCTGCAAAGCCCGTGGATCAGCGCCTCACTGGGCATCTCTGTGGCCGCGACAGCGTCTTCCTCCTCACGGTGGGCGGGGCAGGCTCGTGGGCCCGGGGCGCCCACAGTGAGACCAAGCGTGGGGGCCCCAGCTCGGCGCCGCCTCTTTTAAGAAATTGGGAAAGTTCCTTAATCTCCTGGAGTTTCCTTCTCTGGAAAATGGGTGTAATTCCACACCCCGGATTTGTGGTGCAAGAATGAGCGAGCTGAGGCTCGGGAAGCGTTGTGGATGGTTGTTCTTGTTTTTATTATCACAACGGAACAGGGCACGAGGCTCCGCTGCCTGGGGTCCTGCTTGTGACGTTTGTCCACGTCAGACCGAGAACTGAGTGCAAGACTATTTGTCAGGCTCTGGTTTTTTTTTTTTTTTTTACATTTGTTTATTTTTGAGACAGAGAGAGACAGAGTGTGATCGAGGGAGGGGCAGAAAGAGGGGGAGACACAGACCGGAAGCCACTCCAGGCTCTGAGCTGTCAGCACAGAGCCTGACACTGGGTTTCAGCCCACGAACCACGAGATCATGAGCTCAGCCGAAGTTGGATGCTTACCCGACTGAGCCCCCCACGCGCCCCGTGGCTCCGCGCTTTCTTAAACAGGATGTGAGGCTGCTTCCCTTTCAGGACGGACTGAACCAGGCGGGAAGCAGAACCAAGGCGGATAGCTGTCATTTGTGGACCGAGCGAACCATGGCCGGTGGGCTGCCTGGAGGAGAGGGTGTCCTTACATCTGAGACTTTCCTGGGTGACTTGGGACTGGTCAGCCAGCCTCGCTGGGATGGCTTGTTTCTCAGGGGCCCCTGACTGAGGCTGAGTCGTGTTGAAGTCCACGTGACAGACGTCCCATGTGAGGCTCCGTGGGGGCTTTCTGGCCAGAGGAGCAGAGGAAAGCATTTTGTGAGCTGCCCAAGTCAGGACAGGCTGGGAGGGGGCCCGGTTCTGCCTCTGATGTGGGTCCCTGGGGACCGGCGTTGGTGTTTTTCAGCAGATGGGGTCACAGGGTCACCGGGAACGGTGCGTGGGACGCAGGTGTGATGGGGAAAGTGCGGGATGGCCGAGATTGTGGTTGCTGAGACCCAGACGCCGTGCGTGGGCCCGTGGGGTGCGGGGCGGGTCCTGGCGGCCGTGGGGTGCGGGGCGGGGTCCTGGCGGTGCGCGGAGCCCGGGCCCCGGGCCAGCCCCTGTGGCCGCATGTGCATTCAGGTGGGTGAAGCCGGGAGAGTCTTGCACTAAAACGCTGTTTTTTAAAAAAATGTCTGCTAGATTAAAAACCAAAAGCACCACGTGCTCATGGCACCGCGTGGAAACGGCGCAGGCGCATGAAGGAGATTTCAGTCCCCCCTCCGCCACGTCCTCCGGAGACGCACAGGGACCCCAGGACTCCGCGTCCTCCCAGACGATTCCCTGTGAACACCACAGTCACACAAAAACACAGTCCCCGTACAAAACACACACCCACGTGCATTTACCTTTTCTTAGGAAAATGGGATATTGTTAACATACTGCGTCCCAGCTTTTCCCCTTACGTGACCCATGTGCACGCGGGACATGCACATCACCCAGGGCTGTCCCGCTGCCGGATCCGCTCGCTGCACAGCCCCCGCCCCGAGGCGCACGCGAAGCAGCAGACGGCAGGAGTGTGTTGCCGGCCCGTCTGGAGGCCAGAAGGCCCCGGTCGGGGTGTGGGGGGCCCGTGCTGTCCCTGAAAGCCCTGGAGCGCTTGTTCCAGGCCTGTCTCCCAGCTCCTGGGCCCCCTGGCTCCATTACTCCTGTGTTTACCTGGCGTTCTCCTGCGCGTCCGATCCCCCTTTTGTAAGGATCCCAGCCACACTGCACGTATGACTTCGTCCTAATTAAGGACCCTGTCTCCAAATAAGCTCCCAGTTCGAGGTACTGATGGGTGGGGCTTCAGCAGATGAACTGGGGGGGGCACCCTCTGAGCCGTAGGAGCCGCTGGCTGTCCCCCCTGGTGAACACGCAGGTGTGGCGGCTGCCCGTCCCGTGGTGACTGGGATCCTGCCCTCCCGGCCCAGGCCAGGGCCGCGCCGGTCCCCTTGCTGCTGACCTGCTCAGGAGTGGGCTGGGATCTGCTTGTGACCACTGAGCTGGGAGGCAGGGCGCCTGCGTTTCCAGGGACGTTTATGCTGCCGGTAAGGCAGACGGAGGGCCAGGTGTGCTGGGCGCTGGCCTCCGGCGCTGTTCGGGGGGGCTGGGGGCCTTGCGGCTCCAGCTTCTTGCGCACCGCCACGGAGGTCTGGGAAGGGGAGACGATTTTGCGGGGGAGGCCGGGACTCGGTGATGGTCAGAGCCTGCCTCCTGCAGGGTCCCGCTGAGCCTCTGCCCCCGCCACGCCACACTTGTTCAGCGTCGTTCTGAGCTGCTTGGGGTTTGAACAGAAGTTCACTCTCGAATACGGTGCGGATCTGATGCCCTGCTCAGAGCTCACGGCGCTGGGGTTGTGTGTGTGCTTGTCCCACACGCGACTTCCGGTGCGGGGTGTATACACACGTACGTGCTTCCCCGTACACGGGTACTGCTCGTGGGGCGCTGAGACCCTGCCTGGGCACTGCTCACATGGGGGCAGGGGAACAGGGACCCCGTGGCAAGGCCACCAGACCGCAGGGTGTGTGCAGTTCCAGGGGTGACGGGGGCCGCGGGGGTCACTCCCAGGCCATCCTCTGCAAGCCAGACCCTGCTCATCTGCCTGACCCTCATCCAGACCGGCAGCCCTCAACCTTTACAAAAATGGGGTCCGCCGATGATAAACGTGTGCCTTCCTTCTTCTCAGCGTCTGGAGCGGTTGACCTGCTTCTGTAGGACCCGGAAGGTCAGCTGCTCCTCCGCTTTCCTGCATCACCCGCTTAGACCTCCTGCCTTGTTTCTTTCAGGTTGAATTCCACCCTCAGCCCTTATGAATTCCACTTCCCCACGTTCACGGGTGTGTCTGCCAGTAAATATTTGTATTAGAAAATTACCGTTCCGACAGAAAGTGACTCTTCAGCCAGAGTTTCCCATTTTCTTGCCGTGTGAACGCAAGTCCTGGTCGAGCCCATTTGGGATCGGGGCCAGCGTGCCATTTAACAAAATAAAATTAAACTATTGATTTTGGTTCATTCTACTTTATTTCTCTGGCAGATATATGGGCGTTGGCAAGAGTGGAGAAGGAAATCGGAGGTGATGGTTCCGAGTAACAGCGCCCTTAACCATGATTGCGCCACAGGCTCCCTTTGCCGTGAACCATTTTATGCGGTGGAAGCTTCCTTTCGGTTCCTGCTGGGCCGTGATCCTGGTGCCCACAGTCAGCCTCTCAGAACCCGCCCTCCTGAGCCCGTGCGCCTGTTAGTGTGGTGCCTGCTGGGAGACCTTTAGGCAAAGACAGTGAAACAACGCGGAATGCTCTGTTAGACCGACTTGCAGGCAGCCTGGTTCCCGGTGTTGCTGGTGCTGATCAGCTAGCAGACCCGGACGAGGCTGCTTCTGAGAAGCCCCCCAGGACCCCACGCCCGGGGCACCGGGCCCTCTGTGCCCGGCCACCCGGAGGCCAGGTAGCCAGTCTGGTGCCACAGGGTCTTTGGTTGGCTTTTCATATTTTGGGAGAAAATAAATCAGACCGTTCTTGGCAGGTGACGATATTCCCAAATTCCTTCTCAATATGAAGAAAGAAAAGGCTGGTTAAGTCAAATCCATTGGGAATTGTGTTCCTTCTGTCATTCTTTCTCTTCCAGAGTGCACCTTGCACTCTGACAGAAATCGCTCATTAATCTCCGCGGAATGACCAGTTTTCCAGCGCAGTCACTCGAGTGTGCGCGAGCTGCGAAAGATTCCTGAAGACCCTGGCGGCCATTAATTGCTTGCTGTGGCTTTTATTAGGCCACGTGTCCCCACAGAGGACGCCGAGTCCCGCTGATGCCGAGCGCCAGTCTGTGTTTGCTTTTTTTATCAGATCGGGAACAACGCCTTCTGAGCAGTGAAGCCGAGGCCGGGTTTCCTGGGCACAAATGGCCACGACCTGGAAGGGACTGCACCCTCACTCCATGTCCTAGCGAGCGAGGGCTTCCGCTTGGCCACTTTGGGGCACAGGATGTCCCTCTAGCTTGTTAACCCCTGAGATGCTGGAGAAGCAGGGGCGGGGGAGGGAGGGTGTCGGTGCAGGGGAGACACGTGCCCTCCGCCTGCCGCGGTCTGCGGTGCTCTCACGGAGCGGGCACTTCCGAGAGGAAGCGTGAAGCTCCCCGTTGCGGGGGACGCGGCCGGTGGTCACAGTGCTGGAGCCTCGGAGCGCAGCGGGGGGTCCGCAGCCCGCGGATAAATGCCTAGGGCTCCCCTGGCCCTGGGCGCGCCACGCCTGCATCCCGGACTCGGTGCCTTCTCCATAAATAAGAAAACAGATCTGCCTATGGGATCGCTGTGACCTCACCGGCACGGCCCCTGGGGAGGCGCGGACAGACGTAGCACAGGCTTCAGGCCCCGATGTGGCGCCCACGCAGGGCGGCGGACGCGCACCAGGGGCCTCCCAGCCCTCTCTGCTTCTCGCTTTCTACACCAAGTGTTCATTTATTTATTTATTTATTAAGACAGTTTTTCCTTCAGCGATTATTTATTTTTGAGAGACCAGAAGAGACAGAGCACGAGTGGGGGAGGGGCAGGGGGAGAGGGAGACACAGAGTCCTGACGCGCCGTCTCCCTCGTTTAGCGTTCTGAACAAATGCCCCTTCCTCCTTTCCAGATGCGCGCCCCCCCCCGTGACCCCCCCGTGACCCCCAGGGTTCCCCTCCCTCTGCCACCTGCTCTGCTCGCTGGGAGCCTCTGTCTTTGGTGCCGTTTCCGGCATGTTCTCCATCTTCTCCGCTCTCCCAGATGCCCTCTATTTCCTGGCTGTTTCCTGGGGCTCTTTCTGGATTTGTTCTCTTGTTTGACCGGATCGCACTTTCCGGCGGCTTCCGTCAGCCTCCGTGCTTCCTCCACACCGAGGGTCGTCTGTGCCGCACCCGGCTTGGTGGCCTGGGTCAGGAGGGGCTTCCTTGAGAGTTTTTCATGAGGCGTCTGCTCCGAAGAAGCATGATCTCGTTTTCAATGTCTAATCCGGATTTGTTGTTAAAAATCCCATCTTCTCTGATCCTCATTCTTCTGGGTGTGATAACGGTGTTCCCGCCACCTTCCCTGTTTTCTCCGGAATCCTTAAAACTGCTGTCTTTGCCTCTGATGTTCTGATACTAGTTTTTAGTTAATTAATTTAACTAATCAATTCCATTGTAAACTCTTTTCCAGAACTTTTGCTGAGAATTCTATCTCAAGATTTATCTTTCTAAAAGTTTAAAAAAATGTTTTATTTATTTTTGAGACTGAGAGAGACAGAGCATGAGAGGGGGAGAGACAGAGTGAGACAGTGTGAGCAGGGGAGGGGCAGAGAGAGAGGGAGACACAGAATCCGAAGCAGGCTCCAGGCTCTGAGCTGTCAGCACAGAGCCCGATGCGGGGCTCGAACCCACGAACCGTGAGATCAAGACCTGAGCTTGACGACCGAGTCACCCAGGCGCCCCGAGATTTATGTTTTTAAGTATGGGAACTTTCCTTGAATCACTTTTTCCATGATAACTCCCCCCGCCTCCTGTCCCTCTGTTTTCTGGGGTCTTCTGGTCAGTCGGGTGTCAGACCTCCTGCCTCAGTGTTTAGTCTCTCATATGCTCTCACATAATTCCATCGTTTTTCGTCTTTTTGTCCTACTTCCTGAGAGATTTCTTCAATTTTATCTTTCAACCATTTATTACAGTTTAATATTTTGCTCTGTTTTTAATTCTAAGATTCTTTCCTGTTTTTGAGTGTCCCGAACCTTGTTTTCTGCAGGAAATATTGAGTTATAAGACCGAAGACCTTCATTAAGGCGCTTTGGAGGTTTTCTTCTGTTCTCTATGTTCCTTTTCCTTCCTCATGTTTTTTATTTTTTCTCTTTTGTGTTGGAGATGTTCTTTGAATCAGGCATGCCGTACCTTCTCGTATCCAACCGTCATCTGTGTGTCCTTCATGTACGTATCTGTCCATCCGTCTACCTACCCATCTACCAACTCCCATACCGCGAGCTCTGTGTGCACATGGGGGAGGTCACATCCCGAGAGACTGGGTGTTCCTGGCTGGTGATTCCAGAAGGAGACAGCTCAGTATCCACAGGTGGAGAGTTTCTTCTCTTCTGAGCCTGTTAATCTTTTCCTGAGGGGAACGTGAGGTCCTCTCCCTGGGGGTAAGGTGAGGCAGGTCCGGAATCTGGCTCTTCCGTCTGAGACCCTCAATCCTGCAGTGTCCCCTCACCCTGCACCCCCCTTGCACTCACCACACCTGCTTTATGCCATGCTCTGCCAAAGTCTTCAGGAAAGGAGGGTCTAGGCTCATGGTCAGTGGTCAGCGTCCAGGTGCCCCCCTGGGATGGATCAGGTGTGGGGTCTGGATGTCCCACCAGCCGCTGGCTGTCACCTCGCTCTGGTGTGTGAGTGTCCCTTTTGAAGATTGAGCCTTTCCAGGTATCTGTTGGGAGAGCAGGTCTCTTCTCACTGGTTCGTCCTCTACAAGGCTGTCCCTGTGCCCAGCCCTTCTCCTCCTGCCTCCTGCCGGCCATGCATCACTTGAAATTGCTTGTCTGCTAATCCTCCCCTTTCCCATTGGCCTCTGGGGATTTACTCCTCTTTATTTCTTTAGCTTTTTGGAGGTGAGATCACAGGAGGGAGGGGATATATAAATTTATGTTCTTGCCCTCTAAATTTCACAGAGGACCAAAAGACTGCTTTCTGCCCAGAGGTTGTTGAATGCTGGGCCCAGCTGAACGAGCCTCAGGAAATTGGGAACAGAGCACCTTCAGGTGTGCGGTGGGGACTTACCCTTTCATCTCTGATGGAAAAGCAAATCCCGTCCTTAATCGGATACAACGGTGTTGGCCCGCAGATCGAGGCCAGGAGAAACCGGCTTACCCCGAGCAGTAAGATCAAATCTAAGAACAGGAATGCTTTCCCAATGTGGTGAGTTGACCTACACAATGGACACCGTACTTCCCTGTCACTCCGATTCTTGCTGCCATCCATGGGGATGATTCTCCTCATGGTGGTCGGAAGATGGGCAAAAACTGGGACGTTATGTTGGGAACTGGACTTCAATGGCTGGGTTTCTAGAGGAATGACCCCCAGTGGGTCAGATCGCAGAGCTCATGCCGGCAGCCGCTGGCAGAGGTCAAAGTGTCTACACTGGCTGACAGACAGATGTCTCTCCAGGTTCTTTTCCATTCTTGCACACAATGCTGGTGAAGGGGTGTCCTCTCTCTCTCTTGTTTTATCACAGAAGGGTCTGTGTGGTGGATGTGTTTGGAGTCCTGAGGGAAGGGTGTGAGCTCGGTGAGGGGGAACGGCGTCTGGTGCAGGGGGGAGAGTCTGCCGCTGGAATTAGGCTTGTCCAGGTGAGTACCGGACCGACTTGCCACTGCAGAGACAGGTGGTCTTGGGCAGCCGGAAGGCATTCCAAGTCACCCACTCGGGAACATCCGAGGATGAGTCGCCGTTACGTGAGTTCTTGTTCAATTGTTTTGTCTCATCTTTTAGAGGAGCCGGAAGTCACATTAAGACCGCGTTGGGTGGGGATGCGATCAGATACCCCTGACGGCTTGGACGCCTCCTCTCATGTCAGGGTGCGGGCAGGGACCCAGCCACAAGCAAAGGGAGACCCCCCACATCTGCAGGGGCGCACGTGACTGATGACCACTGGGACGCGTCGCTGCCGTTGAGGCCAGAGAGCCCCCCTCCTCGCTCCCCATCTGGGAGGAAGACGTCATTTCTGGAGGGGACCGTGCAGCCCGGCCCCTCGCCAGCATTTGGTTTGGTCGGGCACACGGTGCAGCTTCCTCACAGACTCCACACTCGGAGGGCAGGGCTTGGCGGGTGCTGGGACGCGTGAAGGTGTGAGGGACCGGCCCCGGCGCTTACTCTAGAGTTGGCAGGCGGTTCTAGAATCTGAAAATGCGATGAACGTCACAAGGCGGGCGTGCCGCTAACAATCACTGAACAGGGACCGGGGTTTTCTGAAGCGCCCCAGGCACACGCACGCCAGGAAGCGCGGCCCACGCACAGCGGGGCTGCGTGGCTCCTCTGCCTCCGGGCCGTTCCCAGTGATGTACAAGCATGAGGTTCTCAGTGAATTCTGTTTAACTGTAATTCAACACTTTGACACTGATTTTAATATCAGTCTGTCTTTGGAAAACCAGTGGTTGGTGTAGGGGGAGGGGGGACGGCGCTGGGTGGCATTGGGGTGCGGGTCCGTGGACAACGGGGCCTCTGTGTGCCGGGTGCTCTGTGTGCGGGGCTGACGGCCACGCACAGGCTGGGGGTGCGGACTCCAAGGTGGGACGTGGGTGCCGCTCCGCGCTGCCGTCCTCTGGGTTCGTCGGTGAAGGAAAACACACGTGCGTCTGGCAGGGGGCGTGTCTCTCGTCTTACGTAAATTTGATCTTAAAAGAAGGAGGGACTTGAGGGCAAGTGTGATATTTTGTCTGTAGGCACGTTCATACACCCACGGAACCCGCATTCCCACCCCTGCTCACCTCCACGGCCCGTTTCTTCCCCCGACTCGCCCGCCAGCACCAGGCGCCTGCCGCCTTGGCCCAGGGGCCTTTGCTCACGGGGTTGTCTGTGTTCAGAGTGTTCTCTCCCCTCCTTCCCGCACCCCGTCCCCGTTCTGATCACACCTTCCTCGTCCCGAGGGGGCCGTCAGCACCCCTCTCGTGGCCTCCCGGGACGCCAGCCAGCCCCGCGGTGCCGCACCCCGTCCAGGCGCGGGGGCCACACACGCGGTGGCCGTGCACCACGCTGTTGGGCCTCCTAACTGCGGACACACTTCGTTTTCATTGTAATTGTTCACGTGTCTTGATCACTTTTGAACTTTCAGGGACGATTCTTAGCTGTAGAAAAAAACATGGTTAGGGTATTTATGCCCTTTTAGTGACTTTGTAAACTAAGGTTTTTGTTTTTTTCTTCTACGGTATAAAGCACTTGTTTCTTTCATTAACTGGTTCTCATTTGTTATGAAAATTTCCCTTTCATTGCTGTGCAATGAGAGGTTGAAAAATTAGGAGAAGCCGGAGTCAGGTCCTTGTGTCTGACGTGCAGACAGTAGCTCCGATGTGAGACGTTTGTGTGTCTGCACAGAGGGTGTCCTGTGTGGTCCTGCCACCCCGTCCCGCAGCTCGTACCGACGCGATTCTCACGGAGAGGAAAGGATATTCCTCTTGTAACCTGATCATTGATGTATTACGGTTGTTGTATTTGAAGTGTGCATGTTAATGAAAGCGGTAACACATTTTTATTGGATCGCCAAGAGTATGATTGTCTGAAAGCATGGTTTAATATGACGAAGACGGGTCTGCCTCTTGACCCCGTTTCAGAGGGAATTCTGGGTGCTTCTTAGGACACCCCAGGGCCCGTGCCAGCCTGTCTGGGGGTTATGAGTCACTAGCGGTAGTCTGGGGTGACAGAACCAGAAAAGCTGGGTTTTTTTCCTTATTTTATTTTCCGTGCAGGAGTCTGACAGCCTGTATTTACCCATTGGATGTATATGCACATCTTCCTGAGCATTCATTTAGCTGACAGTCTGGGAAATGTCAGTGTTCTAATTAACTCCCGCCAGCGGAGGCCGGGCTGCGGCGGGAGTCCCCGTGATTGACGCGGCTGCAATTAGAGCCGGGCCGGCTCCGCGCCGCCGAGCGGAGGGGCCGCGAGGAGGCAGCGCCCCGATGTGTGCGGGGCGGGTCTCCCCAGCGCGGGAGCTGGTGGGTGCCCGTCGTCAGGCGGCGTGTGCAAGCGCAGCGCCCGGTGTCTCCCCCAGCCGCGCCCGTGCCCCCGGGTCAGGGGGCGCCGTCGGCCCTGTGTTAGGAGAAGAAGGGGGCGCCTCGTGCTCCGGTTTGGCAGACGTTGCTTCCTTGAGGGGCTCTCGGGATCCGAAGGCCGTGACGCTGACGCAGGCCGCCTCCGGCCGCTGGTCCGCGGGCGCCGAGGTGCCGCGGCGGGAGCGTCCTGACCTAGACTCCCCTTAAAAATGAACGGCCGAGCCCTGCGTGTGAAGTCCTGTGACTGAAATGATGGGGATACGGACGGACACGGTCCCGATCTCCAGATGCCTTATGTAGACGCTGCTCCTCTGGGACGGGCGGTCTTCCCTCGAGAACTGATTCCAGGGACTGGGACCCGCGCACGACCCGGGCCGGCCGCGGGCGTGAGGAGTCATGCGGGTGCGCGGCCCCGGCATCGGTGCCAGAGCGGGGTCTGGGGACGAGGTCGGCTAGTGGGCGAAGAGTGCGTCGCTCCGCTGGGACCCTGGGGACCCGAGAGGGGGAGCCAGTGAGCTGGGCTCTGAGGCGCGAGAGCAGTTTCAACGAGGAAAGCATGGAGGCCAGGGCCGGCCGGCTGAGGGGGGTGGCGGGAAGAGCCGGCGTGGGGGGCAGCTGTGTGGCCGGGGCCGGAGAAGGGTGCGGCCAGGGAGGTGGAGGGAGGCCGGCCCGCGGAGCCCGGGGCGCTGTGGCTTTGGGACTCGTGTTTGCTGGGGGTGGGGGCCCGGCGGGCGGCGGCAGGGCAGACAGCGGGTCCTGGGGTCGGGCCGGCCCTCTGGTCCCCACGGCAGGCAGACAGCAGGCCCTGGGGTCAGGCGGGCCCTCTGGTCCCCACGGCAGGGCAGACAGCGGGCCCTGGGGTCAGGTGGGCCCTCTGGTCCCCACAGCAGAGCGGGGGACACTGGAGGGGAGGGGGCCCGTCCAGAGACCTCCACGCTGGTCCACAGGAGACGTTATGAGAGTCTAATTAGGTCGTTAGTTCTGTTCCCTCCAGGGCGGGGTGAGTGCGGCCACCGGGCCAGGCGGGGTGGGTGGCAGGATGTGATTCTCGAGCTGGCCCTGCCGCAGGCTCCTCAGCGAGGCTCCAGATAACGGCAAGGAAACCGCGAGGAGGAAAGGGATGGGCGGGGACAAGTTCTTGTTCTGGAAGTTCCGGTGCTTAGCATTTCCCGAGGAGCGGGGCGTGTGGGGGAGCCCTCCTGACGCCCCTCCTGGGTCTGACCACGTCCTCACTGTGCCTGGATGTGACATGTGGTGGAGTGATTGTCCTTCCTGGAGGGGAGGTAGCTGTTCTGTGTCCGTCTGCCTGGGCCCCGGGGATGCGGTCCAGCACGCCTCTGGGCGTGTCTGCAAGGACGTTTCTGGATGAGATCAGCCATGGAATCTGCAGACCAAGCAAAGCAGGTGGCCCTCTGATGTGGGTGGGCCTCATCCAATCTGCTGAGGGTCTGAAGAGAATGAGAATGGGGAGGGGACAGTTGGTCCTCTCTGCTGACTGAGCGGACTGGGACATTGGCCCCTCCTGCCCTGGGGCTCGGCTCAGACCGGAGCCTCACCGCCGGCCCTGGGGGTCCCCAGCGTGCTGACCGCGGGTGGAGGGCGCCTCGGCCTCTGTAATCGTGTGGGGCCCTTCCTTACGGGCAAATCTCTTTCTATTTGTACCTCCTGTGGTTGCGTCTCTCTGGAGAACCCAGACCAAAACAGAAGTGGTAATTTCCTATTTAAAAATGTTAATGACTTTACTGTTTTTATATAAATAATAATACACATTATAAAAACAATCAAGTGACATAGATGAGAACAGAAATGAGAGCCAAACACATTGCTTAATACCCTAAAATATTATTCTAAGACTAAGAAAAATATTATGAAACATTCAATAAAGGATTGGAATTATTGTATTTTTAACTCCATGTTTTCATTTTAGATGTTAGCAACTTCTGACTACAAACCACGGGGGAACCGGCAGCACCGCGGTTCTGGCCGAGCGCCTCCGTGTCCTC
Organism: Mungos mungo; assembly: GCA_004023785.1. Classification (NCBI taxonomy): domain Eukaryota; kingdom Metazoa; phylum Chordata; class Mammalia; order Carnivora; family Herpestidae; genus Mungos; species Mungos mungo. The sequence continues at coordinate 60,288 of PISW01004567.1, read as the reverse complement.
CAGCCCTCGTGGTGGCGATGCTGTCGCTGTGGTACCGTTGGGGCTCCTCACCCCTCAGAACCGTGAGGGTGTTTAACATCCTGTTAGTGGGGGCGACAGGGTCAGAGGTACAAACCGACAGTCTCTAGGAGCTTTCCTGCGATTGGGCCGAAGTAGTTTCCTGTTCAGGGGAGTCGTTTTTCCGGTTTGTATTTTACTTGTAATTTGAAGGAAGTTTGCCGCTTGTGATTGAGCTTCAGGGGCGAGATACACCTACGGACCAAGAGACCCGCTCAGTCTGTGAGTGATGGGCACAGTCTTGGCTCTGTGCCAGTTCTCACACAAACCCGCACCCGGCGGTCTCCTCATGTCCCATGGGACGCCTGAAGGTCACTAGTGAGGTCGCCAGCGGTTCCGTCCCACGTGTACCATCACTTGGAGTGCAGAGTGCCCACAGTAAGCCCGGCCACGCGCAGTGTGGAGCCTTCATACCTATACACACACACACAGCCTTTAGCCAATAGCGACGTAGCTGACATAAGCAGATGAGAACCTTAGCCATACTTGATGCGGGATGAGACCGTGGCTTTTATCAGGCACCATCGAAGGTCACGGTAGAATTGTATTTGTTATTTTTAACGAAACTACTAAAATCTCTGATAAAACCCTTGTTAAGGAGGTAAGATGATTTAAGCAGATTATTTCTGAATCCGTAACAGTCTTGTGCTGGTGAGAAAATCCAGCTGCAAGCAATGCCCCAGGAGCCGTGGGAGAGAGAAACGGTGTTTTTCCCACACAGCAGGAAGTTGGAGGTGGCGCTGTGTGGCTGGCGCAGCGGTCGTGCGGTGCGCCCTGGATCTAGGGTTTCCGATCCTTCTGATTCCTTTCTTCTCACACTTGCCACCTCGCGGCCTCCCTTTGGGAGCGGCTGTTCCAGGCTTCAGGACTGTGGCTTTTTATCAGGATGAAGGGCCTCAGATATGCAATCTCAGGTTCAAAGGGGTGAGTGGGTAACCTCCCCCAAGTCATGGTGCTGGGAAGCTGTAGGGCTTGTCTTTCCTGCCAGATTTGCCTTATTCCAGCCCCCTGTCCCCTGCTCTGCCTCCCCGACTCCGGGGCCCGTGTGGGCGCTGGGCCTCACTTCCGGGCAGGAGCACGCTGCGAAGTGCAGAGCGGCCCAGCACGGCAGGCTCCGCGGGAGGATGCCGCAGGCAAAGTCAAGTCCACCCGCACGCGCAGGCTCCTTCCTGCCAGGCCGTGTCCCCAGTCCTCTCGCACGCGAGGGAGTGTGGCAGATGAGTTGACGGTGAAACAAAGGTCTTCCGGTTTTGACCACTAACTCAGAGCGGACGGACGAGTAGCTGTGGGGCGGGATGTGGGGTCGGAGGAGGTGACCCACTGGGCCACTCACGTCGAGACTCTGGGCTCACCCAGTGCAGGACCACAGGGAGGGCGGGCACGGCCTTCCTCAGGGGAGAGTTACCACTGTGTGTCCTGAAGACCACCGGTCTCCGAGCCAGGCTGGGCCTGTCGGGGGGGGGGGGGGGGGGGGGGGGCGGTCCTGTTCCCTGGGCAGCCCCGCCCCCACAGAGCAAGGGCACCGCCCATGTGTCCGTGTCTGTGTCATGTGGTGCGAGAGTCTGGGTTCTCCAGAGAGACAGAGCCAATAGGGTGCATGCACCTGTGTAACCCTTTATGTCTAACATGTATATTTACCCAGACACGAGATTTACTGTAAAGAGTTGGCTCATGAAATCATAGAGGCCGCAAGTCCCACGATGGCTGTCTGCAAGCTGGCGACCTGGGGGCGCCGATGGTGTAAATCTCAATCAGGGGTCAGAGAAGACTAATAACTCAGCTCAAGCAGTCCGAGGGGGAAGAAGCCACTCCACTCTTCTTCCTTCTGTTGCTCTGCTCAGGCCCTCAGCGCACCGGCTGGCGGCCACCACACTGGTGCAGGCGGACCTTCCGTCCACACACAGATCCACTCATCTCTCCCAGAAACACCCGCGCAGGCACCCCCGGGAACACCGCTAGACCACGTGCTTGGACACCCGTGGGCCAGTCACGTTGGCAGAACAGGAGCCGCCCCACACGGCGCATCGCTGGTGGGTCATTTTCAGCCGCGAGGGGCTGGTCATCATTCACATTCACATCACAGCACATCCGTACACATTTTTCAAACTTTCCTTCAAAAAGTGGGTACCGATCACGTTTAAAGTTCCTTTAGAGTCACTGTAGTGTTGAGGGTCTCCCCTGTGTGGATTCCCAGAACAATAATCTACTGTAGATGACGTCTACGTGGGAAGACCCAAAGCAAGAGGAGAAAAACACGGAGGAGTAAGCCAGCGGTTGGTGGCCGCAGGGACATGACTTAGTGGGTTTTCTGGAGGTGACGCTGGTGTCCAAGCCTGCCACGTGCCCCTGCACGCTGCTGCCACCAGGAAGGTACGGTGCCAAGTGTTCTAACCTCTCAGGACACAGAGACGTTTTCCTTTTGGGGAATAACCTATTTTGTTTTTTTTAATGTTGGGTCCATTGAAAGAGGACCGTGTGGTTTTGAGAGACGGTGTCTCCGTGTCAGAGACACAGATGGCTCCGGCTCCTTCTTTCTCCTAAAGAAGAATGGAGGGAATTCAGGTCACTCGACTGTATTGTTCTTCCCTTAGTCTCATAATTATGTTTGTGCCTCGGGCAAGGGACTCCAGCCTTTGACTTTCGGTTTAGTCAAACGTGAGGCGAGGCTGGTTCCTGCATGGGACTGAGGGCCTTCAACACCCGTCCCGTTCCCAGGCCCCCAGAACTGAGCACGTCCTGGGCCGAGCACACGGCTTGTTTCCGCCCCAGCCCCCTCGCTGCGTTTCCCCCCGAGGACGGCTCACTGGGCCCTCGGCCGCCCCGGCCTCCTTCACGCCAAGCCCTCCTTACCCAGAATATTTTCTTCTTGTGCTTCCAAATACAGCCCGAGCCTTACTAAGTCCAGATGTCACTGTCTCACGAGTCCGCCCACCTCTCCCGAAGCCCCGAAGGCTCCGTTACGCGTTCCTCTCGTGGGCTGTCGTCACCGTCCAGGAGGGGCCCTGGCTTCTCCTCTACCGCCCGTTCGTCATGCTGCCACCTCAGCGGTCTTTGTCACTGAAGCACTTGGCCAAACCGTGTCACAGTTCTGACCACAGAATTCTTCCCCGGGTGGGGCTGTGTCCCGAGCGCCTGACACAGCCGTCCACCAGGCAGGGCCGCGCTCCGTTCGTGACACGCGGCCACGTGCGGTGGGCGGCCTGACAAATGGACGAAACAATTATTTGCTCCATCTCATATTTTATGGACAGAAAAATATGACTCACCTCTGGACATTGATCCAATTATTGGCTCCAAGACTTCGATGGCATTTGGGGTCAGGTGAGAGAATATTTTGGATTTCTTATTCAGAACAATTTTTAAAGCTGCATTCAAGTCTAACTTGCGTTGACTAAGTATTCAGTCCTTCAAAAATGGGTTTTGTGACTGTGTACAGTTAAGGGAAAAAGTAAAGAAATATATATTCATGGTGTAATCTATATTTTGATCATACTCATGACCTCCTGAAAATCTAAGCATGTCCTTTGTACAAAACCTGCATTTCGTAATAGACATAGAGAAATCAGAGATTTGTTCTTCATTTAGAAATATGTAACTTGTGGCTGGAATATTTTTATAATGAGATTCCTCATCACATGAACAGTGTGTCCTTAATGTCTTTATTTGGGGATAATTCATGTATCGAATTTCCTAAAAGAGGTGCGAACCGCGGATAGTCCACAAAGCCCAGAGCCTCTTGTGCTGGGAAAGCGTTTGCAGTGACTGTCCTGCCACGGGAAGTGCGCCTTCTTCCCCGAAGCCAAATCGTATGTGAAATGGAGAGACCAGCGTTTTACTGCCGATTCCGGCGCCCGCTCGCCGGCGAGCGCACGTCCCCATAATGGCCGCGCTCAGAGCTGCGAAATGCCATGGAGAATGTGCAGCGAAGCCCTTAGAATTAACCACTCATGCTAATTATGGGTTCCCCTGGTGAATTCATTTAACTCTGACCTGGGAAGGAAAGGCATAAATTCACATCCATGAACGCCACGAGTCATTGTATTTGTCTGTTCTCCTCAGAGCTTTTCGGCTCTGCAAACACAGGCTTGTCAGGATTATTTTCAGGTTATTTGTCTAGAGTCCAAAGGAAGGCGACTTTGTTTATTTTGTGGATTTACATGCCATTTCTACAAAATAATCTCTCTTTAAAAATGGATAAAATGGGTTGTATTAAACCAAAAAGGAAATATTAGTTTTGGTTCCTTTTGTGATTCAGGTAGATTGTAGTAAGCATTCTGGGGAGAGGCCTGGGCCCTATTTTGAAAGGAAGGCCAGAGGTCTGAGTCTGTGGGGGCAGAACGGGCACAGAGTGCAGGGGTGGGTGCTGTGCCTCGCCCCCCCCCCCGAGGGAGGGTAGGCCCCTGGGGTCCTGTGCAGAGGACCCTCCACCGAAGGGTAGCTTTTGTTGAAGGGGAGCAGCACTTGGACCCCGAAGATTTAGGTCCCAGCCCAGATCTGCTGGTTCCTCGTCAGCGGAACCCGGGAGTCACCCCGTGGAGTTCTGATTTCTTGGCTCCGAGGTCGGGTGACAATTCGCAGGGTGCTGGTGGGGATCCAGTGACATAACGGCTAGGCGGGAAGTGGTTCCAAAGACTAAACATCGTACAATTGCAAGGGATTACTATTGCTTTTATCGCTTCTGTGTTTTTAAAAACAGCCCCGCGTCCATGACGGCGTCGCCCCCCATCCCACCTTGATGAGCCAGTAGTCAAGAGCATCTCGTGACCTGCGGCGGGTCCTGTAGAATCTGGTGGTGTAGACGGCGTTTGTGCTGAGTCCACAACTGAAGAGCAGCAGGCTGGTTCTGTGGTAAGTCACTGTTGTGTGCTTTTCCTTTAAATGACGCCTTTGAAACGTTTCTAGGGTGGTGTGTCTGCTGGGAACCATGGGCTGACGTAATTTTAGAGAGAGCAGACACCTTGAGATGTAAATTCATTGTTTGTTATGCTACAGCCAGGAAACCTGAGGCCTGAGGATACTCAGCAAGTAGGTGATGTGATCGACGCTTCGAATGTCTGTTACACAAAGTTTCTTGATTTGAAGAAATAAAAATCAACCCCAAGGGGTATCATCGGATCGTGTGGCTGCACCAGGTGGACTGCGTGGAAGAAATCCCAAATACCCCTCGTCTCGGGTTCAGAGGGCCATGCAGGGACGTCCAGTCTGTGAGCCGAGCTCGAGGCCGCAGCTCCGGCTCCCGGGGAGGGGCCAGCACAGCTGGATGTCAGTGCCCGGTTCTCGTTTATGTAATTAGTATACAATTCTACAGTTGTGCGTGGTTATACAATTGCATAACTAATGTATATTAATTGGGCATATTTCACTAGATATAGGAGTATTGCCTGCAGGGAAGGAGGACGGGATGTTGAAAAGCCAGAAACAAAGGAGGCACAGCGAGCGTCCGTGAAGGTCGCCCGTCTGGGTGTGCAGGGGCCCTTCTCCTCTGTCGGCCACTTTACAACCACACGCACCCCCGTCCTCACCCGGTGTGACATCAGCACCCGGTGCGTGATCCGGCGGAGCCTTGTCTCGTAACGCAGAGTCAATGCCCTGTGGTGTCTTCAGCTCGGGATGAGATTGCAACATTAGGCACCGCCAACGCGTCTTCTGCAAGAGGAGAAAAGCAGTGTGTGCAGGGCAGGGACCCCCTCGCTCACGACACATCTACGTCTCCGAGCCCTTGAATACCTCATTCCTTTTTTTTTTATAGGTTTGTCAAGTTGGTTTCCGTATAACACCCAGTGCTCTTCCCCACGAGTGCCCTCCATGCCCATCACCCCCCTTCCCCTGTTCTTAAGTCGTCTTCTTACTCCAGGACATCTGAGACTTCAGCTGTGCTTGTTAGAGGGGCCGTCGTCACAGCCCTGTTTGGATTCACCGCTGAGTGCAGGTGAGAGCCAGCGAGCTCTGGGTGAGTCACCCGAACCCGGAGCCTTGGCTGGCCGCCCAGAACGATGCGCTCGGCCAGACAGGAGAGCGCGTGTGTGCCCTTCATTTAGCGCCTTCTGTTTGCAAGTCCACAATTTTTACAGTTCTATTTTATTTTTTATTTTTATTAAAATTTTTTTTACATTTATGTATTTATGTATGTATGTATGTATTTATTTATTTATTTTAGAGTTACAGTGAGACAGAGCGTGAGTGGGGAGAGTCAGAGAAAGAAGGAGACACAGAATCTGAAGCAGGTTCCAGGTTCTGAGCAAGCATTCAGCACAGAGCCCGACGTGGGGCTCGAACCCACCAACCATGAGATCATGACCTGAACCGAAGCCGGATGCTTAACTAACTGAGCCACTATTTTTATTTTTTAAGGTTTATTTATTTTGAGGGAGAGAGAGAGAGAGAGAGAGAGAGAGTTCATGTGCAAGCAAGCAGGGGAGGGACAGAAAGAGAGGGAGACACAGAGTACAAAGCAGGGTCCAGGCTCTGCGCTGTCAGCACAGAGCCTGACGTGGGGCTCAAACCTACATCCATGAGATCATGACCTGAGCCGAAGTCAGAGGCTCCACTGACTGAGCCCCCAGGCGCCCCATTTACAGTTCTATTTTAATTTGAAAATGTCTACTCCTAGGGTGGAGCCTGTGCTGGGCTCCCAGTGTTACGGTGGGAATGCCCTGAGGGCGGGGAGAGGTGTGTGTGTGTGTTACATGTGTGGTGGTTTGGTGCGGAGGCAGCCGGTGGCCACCGAGTCCTACGCCCGGTGACGGGGTTAACTGAGATATTCGTATCACTCTGTTGTGCGAGTCTGTCCTGTTATGCTCGAGATCACAATAGTCAGAATGTTACTTACGTCAGAGGCGGCACACGAAACACCCAAAAGATTCAGACTGTGCAGCTCAGAGACGCACACTTTATGCCTCAGCAGTGATTTCCTCTGTGAAAACAAAGCGATAGTTTGTCTTCGAAACCAGCTTTCCCACTGGAAAAAGACTGAACTAATTTGCAAGGAAGCAGAAACAGAATTTGGAGAATTGTCCCTTCTCAGTCCCTCTGAGACAGTAGACACAGTGAACCGCTCTATGTGCACACGTGGCCCCCTTCTGCTGCACCCAGACCCCCCCCCCGACCACCAGGAGCACCCCCTGAGCCACCATCTCTGGCACATAGTAGGGCGCAGTGAATGCCCTACTAATCAACTGTCTGGAAAATGTGTTAATGAGGTTTGGTGCTCTCGCAGCATTTTCTAAGTCAAAGCTATCATCCACAAAATCAACAGAAATTCTCAAAAAAAGGTCAATTTTGACAGGCATCAATAACATATCACATTTAACCTTCAGGCACTTGGGTCCAGCTTCAAGTCAAACGGAGAGGAGACCGTGGACCAGGTCTTATCTCCTTGCATCTGCAGGTACGCGGGCACACTGTCGTCTCTTCTGGTCTGGAGCTATGAAAGGAAATAAAATTCTTGAACAAAACAGTGAAGCAAATTATTCAAAATGAGGGCCATGCCTAGCACGCTGTGAGTGGCACTGGTGACAGTGTGACGCACCCTGTAATTACCGGGAGAGACGGCGTCTCTGCAGGATGGCCCTCTCTGACAGCTTCTAGCAATCAGAGCGGGACACGTTGAGCCAGATGGCCGGCCATCATGATTTCAAGTAGACGCAATCAGTGACTGGAGTGCCTGTGTCCTCTTTCAGACAAGGAGCGCGAAGCCAGCCACTCTTGCCTCAGGGCTCCGTTCCTGCCACCTTAGTGCCGGGACCTCCCCGCCCTTCCCGCTGGGAGGGGTGGGGGGGGCCCTGCTCGGTGTGTGTCATTCCTTTGTCCTGCACGGTCCACCCACTTGCTGCCTGTCATCGACAGGAAAACCACCAACGCGTGAGGTCAGGGGCTGGCGCGTCATCATTTTGTCCTGTCTAGTTACATTCGTACATTTTTCAAATTTCAGCTCTGGGATGATTTTCCTCTCCGCTGAATAAAACGGTAATGGCCTTCACCTGAGTCTGATGAATGAACACACATGTCTGCTCTTTCTTCATTGTCAAGCCATCGGAAATTCGCACGGGCAGAAAAGGTGTTGGACAAAGTGCTCAGTGATCCCTTCCAAGGCAAGTCTTTATTCCCAGGACTTGGCTGACTCAAGGCGGCCCTGGAAATCGGCCTCAGGAGCCCGGGGGTCTGCCCAGCTGCGCTGATGGTTCGCTGTGCCTTCCTGGGCCGCGTCCTTCCATTCCCGAGTCTCCTGCTATTGTGTCTACACCCGGCAATCAGCAGCAGCGCTGGGAGAGGCCGGGCGGGAGGAGGCGATCCTGCGTCCCCAGCGGCGCCTGTCCAGGCACGCTGACCCCGACTCGGGGAGATCGGATGGCACCCAAGGGGACTCAGCTTCAGCACGTTTCATACTTATTTTCCTCCTGGAAGTTTCAAATGAAGATATTAAAGGTTGATACCACAGATATTAATCACTGGGAACTTTTACATTTTAATTATTAGGATTTTTTTTTACTCTTAAAACAATTGATGCAACTTTTAAAAAACATTTTGTCATGAAAAAGTCAAATAAGCACAGAAGTAGAGATTAGCTAATAATAAATAGCTCATGTGCCTATGGGGTTTCATTTGTTGGATGGAAGAGGCTATTTTTGAAGGAGGGATTTATTTTCCCCAGGGAGAATCAGGTTCCTTTTCCCAAAATACTTACATGTTAAAGCTTTTTTAAAAAGTCAAATACAACAGGGCGCCTGGGTGGCTCAGTCGGTTAAGTGTCTGACTTTGGCTCAGGTCATGATCTCCTGGTTTGTGGGTTCAAGCCTCAGGCTGGGCTCTGTGCTGACAGCTCAGAGACTGGCACCTGATTCCGATTCTGGATCTCCCTCTCTGTCTGTCCCTCTCCCACTTGTGTTCTCTCTCTCAAAAATAAATAAACAAAAATTAAAAAAGTAATATGCATAGGGTAAATCACACAGACTTTGGAAATATAGCCCAGTGAATTTATTTATTTATTTTACAAAGTGACCACGCCCAGGTTACTTAGCCCAGGTCAACACCTCTACGAAATCCTGCAATATTTGAATGTGGTGCAATTTATTCTACTGTTGATGAACTTTTAAGTGTTTGGATATTACAAGTGTGCTCCCGTTCAAGCCGGCAGCGTGCCTGTCATTGGGGCCCCAGCGCTCACGTTTGTACTGGCCACGCGCCTGGGGAGGCGCTGACGTCCTGTAGGGCGTGCCTGCCTCCTGCTTCAGTCAGTCCTGCCACAGGACTTTACAAAGCGCTTGTGGCGACTTAGGCTTCTGCCCGCAGTGCAAACCCTCCTCTTTCTGTCTGTAAGGACCTGCCCGTTCTGGAAGTTGCGTATCGATAGATGATACAATATGTCAACTTTGATGTTTGGTTTCTTGCATTTAGCATAAAATTTTCAGAGTTCATCCATTTCATACAGCAGTACGGCGTCTTTTTCATAACTGATAATACTCCATTGTGTACATCTACCATAATTTGTTTATCTTTTCATCAACTGATGGACATTTGAGTTGCTTCCACTTTTCGGTTATGTGCTGTGCTGCTGTGGACGTTTGTGCGGACGTTTTCATGTTTTTATTTTTCTTGGGTATATGTCTAGGAGTGGAATTCCTGCATCATACAGTAACTCTGTATTTAACTTTCTGAGGAGCTGCCGGACTGATTGGCACGGGGGGTGCATGATTACGCCACTGATAACGTTATGTTGTTGTTTAAAGGTTTTTTTTGATTACAGCCTTCCTGTCGGGTGGGAAAGGGTGTGCCACTGTGGTTTCAATTTGCACTTCTCTGCTTAGGGGTTTTGAGGACCTTTCACGTGTTTCTTGGCCACTTGTATCCCTGCTTTGGAGAAATGCCTACACATGCTCGGCCTGTTGAGGCTGTTTTTTATTTTGCTGCCTGTTATGAGTCCTTCGTACATTCTGAGCACGGAACCCTGTCAGACACGTCTCACAGTTTGTGTGTTGTTGCTTTATGTTCTTATAGTGTCATTTGACGCAAAGGTTTTAATTTTGGTGATGTCCAAGTATCAGTGTTTCTGCTGCTGCTTCTGGGCTCATATTTAGGAAACTGCCGCTTAATCCAGGTCGTGGAGAGTGATGCCTGGGTGACGTCTGAGTGTTTCTGTCTCGTGTTGCCCATGTACGCCTGCTCTTTTTTGCACTGTCAGTCTTGCTAAGGTTTTATCAGTCTTACATGCCGTTTTAATGAATTAACTTTTGGCTGTTTGATTTCTCTGTTACATTTTTCCATTTTTTAAAATTCTTTCCTACCTTTTTGGTATGATTTACAGTTGTTTTTTTAAATAGCTCTTGGAATGGATATCTAGCTCCTTGATTTTCAACAATACTACTTTTCTAATATATGTATGTATACCTTTAAATTTTCCTCTAAAGCACTATTTCAGCTGTACATCAGAAGCTTTGATACGTTGTATCTTCATTGCCATTTAGTTAAAGATATATTCTTTCTTCCTTTGTAATTTTTTCTCTTCTCATTTATTTAGAAATGTATTGCTTAATTTGCAAACATCTGGGAAATTTTTAGTTATGCTATTTCTTGCCTGATCCTGTTCTGGTTAGAGAATATATTAAATCACTTAAAATGAATTTAGAATTGCTTTTTGGCTCATAATATAAACAATTTTTTAAGCATTCCATGGAAATTTGAAAAGTTAGGTCCATTTTGTTAATTGTGTTTTTCATATTTTCTATATTGTCACTGATTTTTCACTTGCTCATTTTAAGTTTTATTAAGAGAATGGTTTTAATGTTTCTATGTCTTTCATTTTTAGTCAATTTTCAGCATTAGATTTCTAGATTTTGAAGTTGTGTTATTAGGTACATATAACTTTGGGATCTAATATTCCTATTAAATTATACCTTTTTAAAAAAATTTCTAAATGTCTCTATTTAAAAATATTCATGGCCTTAAAGTCTACTTTATCTTACATAAGCTGCACTATGCCAGATGATTTTTGGTTAGTGTTTTCAACGTACATCTCTTTTTCAGTTCATTTACTTCCAATGGTCTATATTCTTATATTTAAAACACCTTCCTTAAAAGTAACATATACTTGGATTTTAAAACACAAGTTCTAAAATTTATATTATTTATATTTTCATGAAATGTAATTATTGGTAATCTTGTATTTAAGTCTACCATCTTACTATTTGGTTTTGTGTGTATACTTGTTATGTTTTTCTCTCTTCTATCTTAGTTTTTAACTAATTGTATATATTGTTAGCTTTATAGTTTCCCTTTGTTAATTCATTTGTTATGTATGCTTTTATTAATTTTTTAGGGATTACAGTAAAGATTATAACATACACCTTTGATTAATTTGCATTTAAGTTAAAATATCACTTTTAGTACTTAATAAATTATTGAGGATATTGCTAGAGTTTGACTCCAGCTTTTTGTGTGATTGTTGTTACAGTTTTGATTCTTCAAATAATTCAAATCCCATAAGAATTTTTAATCTTTGCATTAATGATATTTCATATTTAATTAGAGTTAAACGTATATTTACCCTTTCTAGTATTTTCATCCCTCACTGCATTTCTGTGCTTTTCCTGGGCTCATTTTACTTTTGCTGAAAAACGTTTAATTTCCTTATTTCTGTTAGTATTGTTCTATTCATGATGAATTCTAAATTCTTGTTTGTCTAAAAAATACATTCATTTATTCGATATTTAAGACTTCTTTTGCTATGTATTTAATTCCAGTTTGGAAATTATTTTCTTTCAGCATTTTAAAGCTGCCGTTTTGTTACCCTCTGTCTTCTCTTGTCTGTGTTGTGTAGACGCCTCTCAGTCTGACTGCTGCTCCTCCGAAGGACGCGGTTCTTTTTTTCCACTGACTATTTTTTAAGAGTTGCTTTTCACTTTGTGTTTCAGAGTTTGCTCGGAGCAGCAGGTTAGTGTGGGAGTGGCTGGGGCAGGAGCATTGCTTAGATTCGCCAGTGAGTCTCGCCTTGTGTAGCCCGCCGTGTGCCGCTCTAACTCTGGGCATCTTCGTTGACCTCTGGTCCTTCCAAGACTTTCCAAAATCATTATCCAGCTTTTGGTGTGTTTTTCCACGGGGTGATTCTTCTCACACGGGCGATGAGGTCCCAGCGGGTCATACGACCGCGTGGGCTGTGGACACCATGTGGGGAGGCGTTCTCTAAGTGGATTTCCATCGATCGAGGAAGGAGTGCCAAACGTGCCTCAGCTACTGCCTGGGAATTAGCAGACGAGGGAAACACACTCACAATTAATATGAAGCATGTTCATGATTTATGGTTGAAACATGTTCAAAGTTCACTGAGTTTCTAAACAGACTGGAAGTGGAAATAGCTTGAAACAACTAGAAGCAGGCAGATGAAGGCCAGCTTCAGGTCAGGGCTGGACCCCGAGGCCCCTTGACCCTGGGTGGTAAGTGTCACACGCAACCCACTTTGCTGCTCCTTTGAGGCTCCGTGTGCCTTTGGGACGCTCCAGCTCTGCCTGGTTCAGACCCCTCTCTCGTGCATCTATCCAATCAGCTTTGGCAAGAATCCCATCGGGAGCATAGTTCAAATACATGACTTTGGGAGTCACACGAAAAGAGATTAGAATCCGAATCTATCCAACCATGTTCCATACAGGACAATCCACTCAAATTCTCCCGTCTCGGTTTCCCACTTTGTGAGACGAAGCTCATGGTGACAGTGAGGCCCGGCGTCACTGTCACAGCCTGGCCCGGGTGCACGATCAGCAAGGGGCGCCCTTCCCTCGCTCTTCTCGTAGCCGCACCGTTGACACTCGGGGGACTCTGACATGCGGACACCACGCTGTCACTTCTCTCTTATGTCTGTCAGGCTTCAGCAACCTCTCAGCGGGGGCGCGTGCGTGCTGGGGGGGGGGGCTGACCTAGACGGGTGGCGGCAGGGTTTGCGGGGGGAGCGAGGCCATGGACATCCTAATGAGGCCACCGGCCTCTCTTCCGAGCGCAGCCCGGGTGGCGTGCACCGTCCCCACTGGCCAGGAGGGGCGGCCGGGCTCTGGAGGCGGAGGCGGGGGCAGCGGTTTCTAGCCAAACTGAAGTGGTGACAGAGGGGTCATCCGTGTGGGGGACCCCGCAGCCATGCAATTGTGGGGCCGCTGCGGGGCGAGGGTTCAGTGGCCTATGGGGCAGCTCTGCAGGGGCCCGTATGGTGCGATGGGGCCGATGTGCAGGCGCAGCGCAGAGACTCTGAGGCCTGGCGGAGCCCCGTGCTGGCCAGCGAGAGTCACTTGGTGCCAGCGCCTCTGGAGCCCGGGAGGGGCCGGAGGACCGTCCTGTGGGGAAGCCTGGGATGGCGGGGGAGGCGGGCTGTCGGCAAAGGAGCGAGGTTTCACGAGATGCCATGTCCCCCGCAGGAGGGAAGGGGCTTGGAGGGAGTGAAGAGCTTAATGAATCCAATGACAGGATCCGCGAAGCATCCACACCTGCAGATCGTAGCTAAGTGTGAGTGCTCATCATTAGTGTGTGTGTGTGTGCGTGTACGTGTGTGCGTGTACGTGTGTGCATGTACATGTGTGTGCGTGTACGTGTGTGCATGTACATGCGTGTGCGTGTACGTGTGTGTGCGTGTACATGCGTGCATGCATGTGTGTGCGTGTACGTGTGTGTGCATGTGTGTCTTATGAGAAATCGTGGCACTGGATGTTTTTCTGTGGAAAAGTAGTGTGAGTTCAGCTCACCGTGCTGCCGTCTGACTTCCATCTGACTTGATCCCATAACATCAGAGACGCCCCACGTGAGGAAAGCCGCCATGTTTGGGCCCGCGGCATAATGAGCTAAGGACAGAGGTCAGGCTGGATCAAACTGGTTTCCCCACAGTCCCCTGTGACCCTCTCCATTTTCGGGGAGTACAAAGGTGGATGGGGAGGGGCAGGAGACGTAACGCCTCTGGGCTCCGGGAGAGCTGCCGCTCACTCCTCCGTGGAGTTTTCCAGAGGAATGAGTGCAGGGTCTTTAGCGCCGTCCCTCGGATTCCACACTGGCAGAGAGCCTGCACGCAGGATGTGCGGAGGGACGTGCAGAGCGTGGGGCCCGGTGCCTTTACAGCGTCTGTGTCCCGGGTCCCAGTGTCTCCCAGTGCATGCTGGGCCGGGACGCAGGGGAGGGCGGCGTGCACGTGTCCTTGGTGGGCGAGCCCGGACCACCGCCTCTGTTTCATGGGAGAAGAGCGGGGGGAGGGGCTCCAGCTCTCTCCTCCTGGTCTCCTGCCCCCACCACATTACTCATCCCCCTTTGCTCTGGGTTAATAGTTGCAGATTCCCTCCCCCATCTCTGTCCTCCTGTGACCCACAGGGACTCGGGGAGGCAGGTGCAATGACTTGCAGAAGACCTGTGGCCCCCTCCCCCCATCCGCTGGTCTCCTGGGTGCTGAGTGCTCTGCTGCCCAGTCCCACCACAAGTGTGACGTGTCGTCCAGCCCCTCAGGACAGTGACCAGCGTCATGGTCGGGTACACAGGAGGGAGGAGAAGGTGATGAGCAGGTGGGCAGCCTCCCCCACCACAGAAGCAAGGGGGACGTCGCTTTAACCTGAGAGCCGGGCAGGCAGGGTCGAGTGTGGCTCTGTGGCTTCAGAGACTTAACTGCTCAGTGTCCTTGTCTTCCTGCACAGTAGGGAAACAGCACGTGCCCAGTAGGGCTGGGGTGCAGGGTAAGCCATGTGTGAAGACACCACCGTGTGTGTTTTTGCTCATGCGCGTGCTCACTAGTCTTTGTTTCCCCAGGAGTGACCTGGCACCTGACTTTGCAGGCGCTCAGGGAGTGTTTGGGAAAAGTACCCCAAGTCTGCCTGTGTTCTGATGATGCTGTGGGTCCTGCCGCCTTTGGAGGCGGAGAGGAATCAGAACTAAGCTCACCTTTGAGATCTTAATGGTGTGCGTGGCCCCAGGGAAATGGAACAGAGCACAGCTGGGCGCCGAGCGGTCCTCGCCTCCGGTGGCCTCTGGTGGCCTCCGGGAGCGTGGTGCCCTTCTCCGTGGTTTAGGAGGTGGGTGAGATGAGGCTTTATCTTATGTCTTCCAAGGTGCTCATGGCCGGCCCCATCGCCGGCCCCATCGCCGTCCCAGAAGGCCCCATCAGACCACGTCGCTGGGGGTGTCGGCCGGCCCACGTGGCA
This sequence comes from Mungos mungo, assembly GCA_004023785.1. NCBI lineage: Eukaryota > Metazoa > Chordata > Mammalia > Carnivora > Herpestidae > Mungos > Mungos mungo. The sequence goes on along the minus strand of PISW01004567.1, from coordinate 45,082 downwards.
CTCCTCCCGCCGCGATTCCATGGCCGGCGTGTCAGTGCAGAGTGTCTGTGAGGTTCAGGAATCCAATTTTGCCTGGATTATACCCCCGCTCTGCTGCACGATGGAAAGCCGTCTTTGTCTGTCGAACCAAGGATGAAAATGATTTAGGTCTGGATTTCATGCCGCTTTCTCTCCAGACAGGAAGATTGCTTCTGAAGTCACGTGTGCGCTGTGCGTCTGAGACCCTTCGGGGCCGCTCGGCCGAGAATACAAAGAGCAGGCGCTGGTGGCCGCGACCAGCGAGCTTCTCCGTCTGGCACGAGCTTGGAGCTTGGACTCAGGGTCCCGCTGGGTTCAGTCTTAGAACACGCCCCCGAGTTGAGTGCTGTCCGTGGTGCTCACCGGGGTGCGAGGCTGCGGGGGTGGGGGGGGCTGCGGCTCCATCCTGTCCCCCAGCCGCACAGCCCGCCCCTCCTGCCAGGCCAGAGCCTTTCGTGGGAATCAAGAGCATCTTTCCTTCGTGTCTCTCTCTGGCCAGTTTGACCTGCTCTAACGTGGGGCTGAGGACGGACCGGTCTTTGGTGGTAAGCAGCAGTGATTCCAGGTGGGTTTTTGATCAATTCCACAGGACTTGCTTCAAAGTATAATTTTTTAAAAAATATAATTTACTGTCAAGTTGGCTAACATACAGCGTGTATAGTGCGCTTGTGGCTTTGGGGGTAGAATCCCCGTGGTTTGTGGCTTACGTATAACACCCAGTGCCCATCCCAACAAGTGCCCTCCTCCCCGCCCATCCCCCCTCCCCCTCCCCCGCCCTCCCCCTCATCAACCCTGTTTGTCCTCTGTATTTAAGGATGCCTCATTGGGCCGCAAACGTCCGTAGGGTTGGGCAGCACACCGCCCCGGCCCCATTGCTCCTGTGGATCCCAGGGCCCAGGCCTCCAGTCGGCTGCATGAGGATAGATCTGTGGCTGAAAAGTAAGAGAAGAAGTGACATTAAAAGACAAGGTCCAACTGGCAACTGCTGTTTCCATCTACCTGGTGAGGATCAATCAGGCTGTACTCACCTGATTTAAAGAGATGCTAATTTAGGCACGAAGACATAATAGTTGGTGAGGGCTTCTCAAAACAGCTGGTCTCAGAATTTTTATCTCAAAATAAATGATTTGGTTAATTAGTAATTAATATCTTAGTATCTCTCCAACAAACTCATTCTTTTTACACTGTCAAAGCCATCATCCCAGTCTTGGCCCCCCACCCCCCCCTTGCCCAACTGCCAGGGTCTCTCATCTCTTGTCTCTGACCCAAACTCCCCCATGAAGCTAGAGTGGGCTTTGGAAAGCACTTGTTTGCTGCCTTTCCTGCCTGTCTGACAGTATGATGTCTCCCGGCGTCGCAGGGAAGTCCGTCCAGGCCGGCCACCCCCTCGTGGTCAGGGGCAGCTCCCTCTCCAGCTTGCCGGATATCACGGACCGACCACATGGGGCTGTTTATAGCAGGGAACCCCGCTCCCATGGTGCCTGGTCTGTGTGCACCCCGCCCCCTCAGCGAGCCGCCTCTAGCCCCACCAACCCCACCACGTGGGCTCCGTCCAGGTCCTGGGGAAGAGTTGGCCCCGCCTGGACACCTCCTTGGCCGCCTCCCCCGGCCGTGCAGGCTTGGGCGTCCTCTGCTTGCTCCGCAGATTCTGTTCTTATGATTAGGTCATCCCGCTGCATGGGGAGTCCCAGCAGATGCCACCTGGATGGGAATCACGTCTTTCCAATGTCCGGAGCATGGTAGGCTCTCAGTACCTTGGAATGGGAGAGTGCTACTTTATGGAGTTTCTTGTCTTCCTTCATCAAACCTTTATGGGGCAACTACTATGTGTCAGATGCTAACTACCAGGTCACCTGGTGTTGCAGGCAGCAGGTTACGGCACTGGCAGTTGCACTCTGTGGAGGCTCCTGGCTCTGCTTAGGGAAGCCTCCCTGTTTTTTGGAGTCTCTGTCTCACGTGCCTCTCAGATGCGGGGACTGGGGTGTCCAGAACTGGCCAAATAGTCGAGTCGTAAACACTGAGTCCTTTGAGGGCCTTTGGATTATTTTGTTTATATTTTCAGTGATCACTTTGCGGTGGTATCCTACATGGAACTTTATAAAAAAGTGAAAATACTAAGCTAGTTGGGTTGGAATTCCGTGGAGTCTTCAACTTTCATATAATGCTCTACTTTAATCCTTAGTTGCTCTGATAGTTTAAAAAATTATAAATCAAACTTGGCATCTGATATCACAGGAGGGGAAGCTCCATCTCTAAGAGAAGTGACTTCTTTTAGATCACATGGCTAATTAGGGGCAAGGCGAGCACCAAAACTTGAATATCTTACTTTTAATCCCAAATCTATCTTTTTGCTCCTAAATCCTATGCTGAGTCCTACATGTTTATTTCTTCTTACTATGTATCTTACCCTGTATCTATGTCTCTAAGATTTTATCTCCCTTTTTCTTCTGTCATTACCCATATCACCATCACCATCATCACCATCATCACCATCATCATTGTAACCATCATCATCATCATTACCATCACCATCATCACTGTCATCACTGTCATCATCACCATCATTACCATTGTCATGATCACCATCAGCATCACCATCACCACCATCACCATCATCACTGTCGTCATCACCATCATTACCACCATCACCATCATGATCGCCATCATCAGCATCACCATCACCACCATTTATCATCACCATCATTATCACTATCGTCACAATTATCACTTTCACCATCATCACCATCATCGTCATCATCATCACCACCATCCCCATCCCCATCATCACCACCATTGTCATCATCACATAATAGCCATTATCACCGTCATCCCATTCACATCACCACCACCACCACCACCGCTGCCATCATCGTCATCATCACATCGTCACCACTATCTATTTTCTTAGATGACATTCTGTGCCACAAAGATACATAATCCACACAGAGGCTTTCTCTATTCATTTATAGGACACGATTTTCTATTTATCTGGTCTTTACAGAACTGACTCATCGACTCATCCAGGACCCAAGTTGCCAGCATGTAGCAGCTGTGTGTCCATACGTGCTCAGGAAGTAAATTTTGCCTTCAGCACCTCCTTTTCTTGTTTGATCCCAGCTTCCTGGTGCATCAGAGTCCAACTGGCTTCTGGTGTTTTCTTCATTGCCAGTCCCTAGTGTGCACATACTCCCTGGAACATGGCTTCTCCGGTTGGCCTGCCCTTCCTTCTTGGGCATGGCATCATGTCTGACTTCAGGCTTCCCTCACATCATCCCACAGCGCCTGGGAGCAAAGCCTAGTATCAGCTCTCTGTCGATGGCAGTTTGCCCTGCATGCATTAAGCCCCGAGTACTGGGTGCTTTCCCACGCAGAGCAGTCATTGTTGGCTTCTCCATCAGCAAGGCTCTGACGCTTGGCCCTGGCTGCTATGGGAGGCTAATCTCCCACTTACCTGCTATGAAGACTCTTGGTGCCAAGCAACAGAATTTTACTGTAGCTCACTGAAGGAGAAGAAAAACACATTGGAAGAATCTTTGCTCGTTCATACAGTTGGTGGAGGGCAAAAGAAGGAGGCTCAGTAAGTGGGTAGGAGCCAGGAAAGCTGAACATCCAGAGGCCCAGCCCGGTTCCGTGTGCCTGACAGGGAAGCCTTCCGCTCTCCTGCCGTCAGGCATGCCTGCAGCCTGCCAGAGCGCCTCCTCGTCCGTCTCTGGGACCCGCCCTCCTGGGTAGGACAAAGCATCCGATGACCACCCTGGGTCCCACGTTGTGCTGCTGGGGTCTGAGGAAGGACAGCTCCTGGCGTTTACCCTCCAGAGATGCAAGAGGAGTCCTCTCTCCTACCAGCCTTCACACGGCAGTGGGCTCACATACTAGACAGAGAGAGGAGAGGCGGATGCCAAGTATGAATCTCTATATTTGCTTCCAGTTTGTTCCATTTGCCAGTAGCCATACCCACAGTTCCTTCCTAGACATGGTTCTTGAGCCTGGCTCCTTGCTTCCAGCGTTCAGTGAAGTGATGACCACGGTCAGCCCATCAGGCTCCCACGAGTGGGCTTCACAAGCTCCGGTCTTGGCTACAGGGCAAGTCTTCCTAGCCTTTGCTGCTCAGCCCGTCCTCTCATCCACTCAGGGTCTGGAGGAGGTTGTTTCCTGACTCTGAGAGAAGTCTCACGTCTCTGGACCCCTTGTCACTGCTTTTATTTTTGCTTTCCAACCAGCCATCATTCGTCTGAGCTCATCAGTTTTTCCGAATAATGTTCCAAGCACAACCACACGGACCGGCATCCCCTCCTAACGTACATTGCACCTGGTGCTCAGTGGGCACCTGGCCTGCCTTCCGCGATGCCACGCGTGACAGGTTAACCAGAGGCCACTACGTGGGGTGAACCTCCAGTTCTCCAGCCTCTGACATCAGGTTCCTTGTCTCCAGTCGCTTGGCCACCAAGCCAGTGACACGTATTTTAAATTGTTATGACGGCATCCCATTTCAAGCTACTTGTTTGTGTCTTCACTGAGGTAACATGATCTGACCCAACGGGGATGCCCTGAAATTCAACGCTGGATACTGTAGAGATGGTTCGTGATTCACTTGCCATGCAGGCAGTGTGGAGAAGGGGCAGGGCCCCGCCTGACCCCATCCTTCCTGTCACGCCAGAACCCAATGACAGAGCCACGAACATGAGCGTGTGGCTCCCACCTCCACCCCGGCAACGGCACGCACCTGCCGAGGAGGGACCGGGTGGGGACGGTTCTGCGGCAGTTTCCCTGGACTCGGCCTGGCCGTGGGAGAGCCCCCTGCCGCCCTCTTCTCTTTGCCGGCGCTCAGGGCCGTGGCTCCCCCTGGACCCCGGGAGGGCACAGCCCCTGGTGGGGTGGCTTCCCAGTTGGGTTCCGGATCTTTCTTTCTCATGGTTCCTGCTGTCTACTGAAATTGCCCATCTGTTTGTGCACCGTCCACTTTTTCCTCCAGGCCTTTCCTGCAAGGGTCGGAGGTATTTAAGTCCCCGTATGGTGGTCCCAGTACCAGGGACCTTCCCGAGTCTGGTCTATCGCACGTTCCATCTCCTGACTGAGTTCGCGGGCTCTGCGTGCGGTTGGGTGGGGGGTTCAGTTAATCTGGGCGGTAGTGGCACTTGGCTGGCTTTTGTTGATATGGTCACCCGACGTGCACCTCAGATGGTCCCCTTTGTGTAGGCGGGTTATTTCCTGGGGTTTCCTCAGGGGGTGCCACCGTCCGCTTGAGGTCCCTCTTTGTGCCTGCACCTCAGAGGACCTTTCTCCACTATGTCATCTGCCACAGCATCAGGTGCCACCGGGGCTGCTGGTCTCTGAGAGGCCGAGTCCCTCAGTCTTGGGGGTGGGGAGGTGGTTCAAAGTCGCCCCGTCCCTTGCCTACAGCGGTGTCTCTAGTGGCGAGGGCTCAGTCACCTTCTGGTTCCTCTCCCTCGTGCCCTGAGAGCCAGCCCCTGCCCTCGCCCGGCTGCCGGCTCCGTTCTACATGCTCCGCTCGCCTACAGTGGCTGCCGCTCCCCGCAGGCCCCCCGGTGAGGATGGGCAGCGGAGCCCCTCAGTGCGCCCGAGCACCCCTTGCTCTCCGTGCTCCCACGCCGCCCACGCCTGGCCTGTCGGGGCTTGTTCAGGGCGGCAGCTGAGTTCTTCCCACTGCTGTTTCCGGGCCTGACTTCAGCCCTGCACTGGATTCAATAAAGGTATCTTGTAGATTACGTGTCTGTTTGTTGTTGTGAACGTAGGACCGACGCTCTAGCCAGCTTCCGTGTTTTAGGTGGAAGCCAGAAGCCCACTGCCATGCTTCTAATCGCTACTAGTATTTAATCGCTTTTTGTCCTCTAACTATTTCCCTTCTGAGCCTCCTGTCTGGCAATCTGGGTGTGGCAGTCTCTCATCTCTCTGCGGACATTGATGATGGAGTCACTTCTTGTTTCCCTCTTCCTACAGCGCCTCTTTCCTGCAAATTGCTTTGTTCCTGCTTGATTGTTCTGGCCGCTGGCTTCCTCGTTAGAGGCATTTCTCGGATGTCCGGTGTCCCTGACCGCCACTCGTGATCGAGAGTGGCAGGCTGACATTGTCCGGCCACTCTGAAAGCGCGGGCAGAGTCCCTGGGGAGTCCCTGGGGGCTTCGGTAGAACCCCCAATGTCAGTCTGATGGTTCTCTCCGCCTTGGTGGCTCTGGTCTCCCAGACCAGATGCCTCTGTATGGAGAAACCAGGGCTGGCTGCTCTGGCTCCTCAGTAGTGCTGTTCCAGAGAATTCTATGTAAATTATAAAGAGGCTTTCGTGAATGTGCTTCTAGGATGCTATTCCTCTCTCTTTCTTTATTATTTCCTTCCCAGAGTTGGGGACTTGGTGCTTATTTGACTTGCCAAGCAGATTTCAACGTCTAACGGGACTCTGCTGTGTGGCCTTGTTCAGACTTTCCTGTCGGCTTCCTGGGCGCAAATGATGGACGTCCACTCTCCTGTCGGCTTCCTGGGCGCAAATGATGGACGTCCACTCTGCGAGCCAGAGCCCTCGGTGAGCTGCCCCCTTTAAACCGTGAGACTGAGTGCAGGCTCACAGCTGCTCCGGCTTGATCGCGGATAAAAGTTAGGAGAGGCCGGCTGGCCGAAGCCGTGGCTCTGGCTCCGGTGCATGTCAGCGACACAGTCTCCCGCTGCTTGTGCCCGACGTGGTGCCCCCCCATTCCTTGTGCCCGGCGTGGTGCCCCTCCCTCCTGCTGCTTGTGCCCGCCGTGGTGCCCCTCCCCCTGCTGTTTGTGCCCAGCGTGGTGCCCCTCCCCCCTGCTGCTTGTGCCAGCGTGGTGCCCCCCATTCCTTGTTCCCAGCGTGGTGCCCCTCCCCCTGCTGTTTGTGCCCAGCGTGGTGCCCCTCCCCCCTGCGGCTTGTGCCAGCGTGGTGCCCCCCCCATTCCTTGTGCCCGGCGTGGTGCCCCTCCCCCTGCTGTTTGTGCCCAGCGTGGTGCCCCCCCCAGGAGTGGAGGCTGGAGCTGCCATGCGCAGGGCACATGGGTGCTCATCTGCACTCATGTCACGTGGCAGCGGGGGACAGCTGCCAGCAGGAAGGAGGCATAGACAGTGGCCCCGGGCCCCTGGTCTCCATCACCGTCCTCTGCATCTGCATCTTGCCAAACTCTTTGACATCCACCATCTTGCAATCGCCTGTTTGTCTCGTGGTCCAGGAGCAATGCGCTTAATGACCCCCGTGTAAGCGTCAGGCACGCGGGGGCCATGAGGCTGAGGGGGCGAGGGAAGAGGACTTCTGTGCCCGTGGAGACCCGAGCCCCAGGGGCCGTGGCGCCCTGTCCTTGGTCAGGGCCGGCCTGAGCAGGACGTATGGAAATGTGTGCTGGGTTAATGTAGAATTAACGAGGAGAAATCCCCGGGGCCCTGGTTCACCTGCTCACCAGTGACACTCCCCTGGGAACTCTGGGCGTCCGCCAGCCGTGGGCACCGTGGTCCCGAGGACGCCGTTTGCCTTCTGTGGTCTCCGCGCTGCCAGCTCCTCACTCTCGAGGGTGCGGGTGCACCTGCGCTCACTTCCTCCGTGTGGACTTCCATTCTAGACTGGCGATGTCACACGGGAAGGCTTCGGTGACACCCGGACGGCGGAACTGGCCGAACATGGGAAGCTGTGCGTGTTATTTGCTGCGACCCTTGGGGCTCTGAGGAGCTGTGCTGCCCCCCCAGCCCCGCTCCAGGCAGGGCGACCTTGGGAGGCCTGGTGCCCGCCAGCCCGGCCGGGGTAAGGGTCCCCATGGAGATGCCCGCACCGGGGCTCCTGCCCTGTGGCAGTGGGACGCGTGTCTGTCTGCAGGCGCGCACTGCAGGCCTCTGGTCGCCCTCGATTAGACTCCTCATTTGAGCCTCTTCAGAAAAATCTCGATAGGAGCCGCTTAGTATTCCGGCAGGGCTGTCTGCGGTAATGTGTTCGAGGATATAGGCGCCACTCGTGCGCGGGGAGCTTGAAAAATGACCAGACAGGGCCTGGCTCGCGGTGCCGGCTGTCAGCGGGGCCGGCAGGATAATAAATCAGCCTGTCTCACGTCAGGGTCAGTTCGTTTGATGCCGAGAGCGTGTGGGCCAATCTAATCAGGCTGGGCACACCCCGCTGGTCCGGGGCCGCCCGCCCTCGCCGTCCTCGGCTCTGAGCCGCCGCGCCCTCTGACGACCTCGGGCCCCGGGGCGCAGGTGGGGGTGAGGCAGACAGTCTGGGGCCCAGAGACAGGAATGGCCTGCTGGCATCCGTGGGCTCCGAGAAGACCGTGAGGGTGGCCGGCGGGTACCTGCTATAAGTGTGGGGAGGGAGGACGTAGTTTAATGGTTTGTTTCAGTGTTCCTCTTGGAGTGCTGGGGAGCGGGGCTGGCTTCCGAGTTTGCAAGGCTCCGGCCACCATGGGACTGTGGCCCCCTCGTTCCAAAGGCCGGACTCAGTGCCATTAAAGTTAGTGACAAATGAATAAATCTTCTTTTCTTCCATGACCTGTCTCTTGTCATGTTGCTTTTATTTGATACTTAGTGGCATTTTAAATAAAGAAAAATCGTAACTCTGAATCGTGAGCGTGGATTTTACCTTCTGCCTTTCTGTTGTGCAACACTGGCTTTAAATGCAGACCTTGAGGAATTTGGCTCACATGCAGAATCATGAAATCTCACTATTCATCTTTGTGGCTGATCCCTGGTGAGTGTCTCCAGCCAGGCAGAACTGATCAATGCCAGCCGACTCAGGAAGGTGGGGGCAGGTGAGGGTCCCGCCAGGAGCAGAGCCTCCGATGGGGGTCGCCCAGGCACAGGGTATCTGGGAACCGAAGGCCAGCCCCAGAATCTGTGTCCTGGGTGGGGACAGGCTCTTGAGATGCTGAGCTAGGTGTCTCCCCAAACCCACTGCAGACAGGTGACCCTGAGTGTCCTTAAACCTTAAACCATAAACGTAAAGTCGTGCTCAGGACCCGGGTCGGGGGAGACCAGGCGGGGCTGCTCACGGCACCTCAGGTGCCATCAGCAAGGGCAGGGCCGTCACTGCCCCGGCCAGCGCTGCCTGCCCCGGGATGTGCCTGGCGACACCCCTGCCCCTGTGCAGAGCCCCCTGCATGGGATAGCCTGACAGTGGTCACCAGGGGGCGGCAGGGGCAGTGAGGCCCAGGACACTTGGGCGGGGAGCCGGTGGCCAAGAAGGGAGGCAGGTGTGTGTGGTGAGGCGGCTCCGCAGGTGAGCTCGACCTCCGTGCCCCTTCGTCCCGCCCATTTCACACACAAAACACCAGTTCAGGATGGGGTCAGAGCTGAGGACGGTGACTCAACTCTGGAAGCCTGGCCTCCGAGGCAGCAGTGGGTCAAGCAGCGCGATGTCACTGGTGGTGGGGCACAGCAGGGGCGCTGGGTGGCCCAGGGTGGCCAGAGTCTCCGGCCGGAGGGGCTTGGTTTTGTCTGCCTCTTTTTGGCATCTTCTCTGGGGGGGCAGCAGGGACGGAACAGTCCCAGCATTTAGACGTGATTAAAGATCAGTCCCCGCAGTGGGGAGAGCCCCGGGGGAGGGGGTCCGGAGGCCTGGGGGGTGGGGGTCTCAGTGCCGGGGGCGGGGCGGAGGGGAGACCTCACCGGCACAGGCTCTGGCTCCCGCGCTGGTGTCCCCCTGCCTCTCTCCTCCTCTGAGGTCTCAGGACAACTTGAGATTCAGGCCGGTGGCCCAGGCGAGGGTCTCTGGGTCAGGACATGGGGCTGGGGGCTTAGGCAGCTGGGCAGCTGCAGGGAAGGCCCCGCATATACATACTTGTCTCTGATCCGAGGCTGGAGGGCCAAGATCCAGATGCCAGGAGGCCCCTCCTGGGGGCAGGAGTGGGGAGTGGGGGCTCGGGTGTCCCTCATGTGAGGGCAGGACCTTTGTTTCCAGGGGCCCCACCCTCAGACCTGGTCCTCCAAGTCGAGGGGTCAGGAAGTGTGCAGAGCCTGCTCCTGGAGGCGGGCACAGGGGCTCACTTCCAGGCCTGGGGGGCGGCCGGGCACTGTGCCTCACAGAGGCCTGGAGCAGGAGTAGGAGGAAAGAATAAAGTCCTGCATTTGAGTTTCTTGGGGCCCAGATAGGGGGTCCGGGTTCAGAAGCGGGCAGGAGGAGAGGTAGGGACGACTTGACGAGGGCTCTGGGGACGGATGTGACAGATGCAGATCACAGGATTGGAGGGAGGAGGGGTCTGCTTTTCCTGATGGACAGAAGGCGGGACCGTGAGGGCAGCGCTGGCAGGAGCCTGGCTGTCGGGGTCCCTGCCATGTCCGGGGGGCCTCCCTGCTCTACCTGCCCACTCGTTCACTCCACGGGGAGGCAGCCATGCACCCCCAAGCTGCCGGCACTGGGCACACTCCAGGCGAGCGAGGGAGCCCACGTCCCCCACACCACGCTTTAAGGATCCAGGAGGCCACAGGGCCCGACCCCAAGAGACGGAGGTGAGGGCCAGTGCTCCCCAAGAACAAGCATGCAGGGGTGCCTGGGTGGTTCAGTTGGTTAAGAGTCCAACTTCGACTCAGGTCATGATCTCACGGTTCGTGGGTTCAGGCCCCGTGTTGGGCTCTGTGCTAACAGCTCAGAGCCTGAACCTGCTTCAGATTCTGTGTCTCCCTCTCTCTCTGACTCTACCTGCTAATGCTGTCTCTCTATCTCTCAAAAAATAAATAAATGTAAAAAAAATTTTACAAAAAAGAACGAGCATGGAGAGGACTGGGGTCATGTGACTCTGAGACACCCCCAGGGCAGATCTGGATCCCCAGGCAGGAGCCGGCTTCCGGAGCCCCTTGGGCTGGCGGGGGGCTGGGGACACCAGGCGCTGACTCTGCCCCCTGCGCTAGAGCCAGGTCGGGGGCCATCGCTGAGGGTGTAACTCACTGGGGGACCCAGAGCCTCTGATGTCGTAGAGGGGAGAGGACCGAGCTCCGGCTGGGGATGTGCTGACCAGGCCCCGCCCGCCTGTCCATGCCGGCGGTGACCCTGGGTCCTGTGCCCCGTCCAGGGGAAGCTGCCTGTTTGTGCCCCACCATCCGGGTGGTGGCTGCTGGTTTTGTTTCATTATTTGTCATGATTTCCAGGTGGTTGGTGGCTTGTGGGCCCTGGCGTGGTGTCTGCACCTCGTTCACGCTCCTGATGTGTGTGGGTGTCTCTACCGGCTTGTGTGAGAATGTGCTGTCCACCTGCGGGGGCACGAGGCGAGCACCAGCCGTCTGCAGGATGACGGGGGCACACGAGCCGTGATGCGGGGGGACGGGGGGGGCGGGGCGCCGGGGGAAGGACAGGCGTGGCACTGTGACCGTGACAGTGGGGCACATGTCCCCTTCTGGGTTGGCAAAGAAGGGGTTTCTCTCATGTTCCGCCGAGAACTTGGCTATGTTTTCCTCCGATTCGGAGGGATTTGGGGATTTTTATTTTTGCAAATAGAAGTAAACATTCAATGTGAAATGAGAATCATCTCCCTGTCCATGAATTCTCTCCTTTCACACGGTTTTCCTGAACAAGCATTTAGTTCTACCTCCTGTGGAGCAGAAGTGCTGAGGGAAGGGGTGCCGCGCGGCAGCAGGAGGCCCCTGGCCTGGCACCCCCCCTCCCGCCAGCCCGAGGCTTCCTGACCCGCTGCCGGCCCCCTGCCCCCTCCAGGAAGCAGGGAGTGGGCTGCGGGCGTGGGTGCCAGTGGAGACTTCCATGCGTTATGGGTGTGACCAGGCCTGGCATCCAACCGTGAGAAGTTTTTATTATTCTTGTTTATTTATTTGTTAATTAGAGAGAGAGAGCAGGGGAGGGCAGAGAGAGAGAGCAGGGGAGGGCAGAGAGAGAGCAGGGGAGGGTAGAGAGAGCAGGGGAGGGCAGAGAGAGAGAGCAGGGGAGGGCAGAGAGAGAGCAGGGGAGGGTAGAGAGAGCAGGGGAGGGCAGAGAGAGAGAGAGAGAGAGAGAGAGAGAGAGAGAGCATCCCAAGCAGTCTCCTCTCTCAGCACAGAGCCGGACGCGGGGCTCGAACTCACAGACCATGAGAATGTGACTTGGGCCCAGATCAAGAGTCGGCTGCTCTCCTGACTGAGCCCCCAGGTGCCCCGAGAAGTTTCTATTTCTGACCATGGTCTCCATGCACAGTGACGTCATAATGAAGACAGTTGACTAAGGGACCTTGTATTGAGAGAATGCCCCGGCCAGGTGCTTGGGAGCCAAGAGTCCATAGGACACACCTCACCCAGGGTGTCACTCGCGTCCACGTGCCCCTCTCCTGACTCAGTCTGTGTCCTCGGGGGTGCATCCCTCGGGACGGGTGGGGGGCCTGTGGCGCAGAAGCCCTCCTCGAGGACGTGGTCCTGATCCAAGGTCCCCAGCACCCGCCGGAGCCCAGGCGCCCACTTGCCGAGGGCCTGCCCACTCGCCCCTGGGCGAGGACCAGCTCCCGCTCTCAGGATAGCAGGGGAGGGGGCCAGGGGGAGTCGTGAGCAGGACTGTAGGAACACCACTGACAGTCTGGGGTCCTCATCCAGAGGACCCACGGTGCCTGCGGGAGCGCCCGTCAGGCACCTCTGGGTCCCGTGGCGTCGGCCTGAGAGGTACAAGGTCATCTCCAAACTTTTGGACCAGGGAGCAGCACAGGGCCGGCACCAGGTCACCCAGGGGATGCCGTGCGGCGGACCCTCCCCAGCACTGGATGGGGCCCCAGGCTCTCCTCACATTCCCAGAGACTGGATAGCCGAGGGGCGTGGGGACCAGGCCCATGGGGTCTCACACGACCGCAGGAGAGGGGAGAAGGCAGAGGCACAGGTGGAGGTGGTAAAGATGGTGCGGACGGGGACAGGACATGGCCCCTCGGGAAGGGGTAGAAGCCGGAAGCCAGAAGGCTCTGCCTTTGTCGGCCGGGTGGGCCCGGGTCCCGGCTCTGGCTCTCCGAGGGGCCGGCTGTCAAGCCGATGCTGGTCTGCTGGGAATCTCCTGGTGCAGAGTCCAGGCAAAAAGGCAGCAGCCAGAGTGGGTCCGGTACCTGCCAGCCTGTGGTCTCACAGCAGGTGTGAGGGCTGCAGGGAGCCGGCTCCCCCTGACGCTGGCCGACGCCTCTGCAGGGGTGGCGGGGCTCCCGCAGGGCTGCACGGGGGGGGGCGGGGGCTCCCGGCTTAGAATGCAGTCGATCAATAATAGTACAGAATAGCAGCCCCGGCCTCGTCTCCTTAGCTGTGGAGAATGAAAAGTGGGCCTGGCCCGGGCGAGGCTGGCACAGGGACATATTCTGCCCCAGCCACGAAGGGTGACCTGGGGCCAGACGCTGTGCCACGGCCGTGAGTCCCCTCCTTGAGGCCAGCAGCACTGACGTGGCAGTCATGGCCGTGCCTGGGGGCGGGGGAGGGCAAGCCGGGGCCTTTCTCGCTGGCTCGGTGGCCCTGGTGCAGTGGAAGGGGCCAGCAGGAGGGCAGGTGTCTGGCGGGGGGGCTCAGTCCCAGTGCAGAGAGGCCCTGGGGACATGGGGCTCTTGCAGTGGCACTGGGGAGGGACCTGCAGAGGCGGACAGGGCTGAGCACGGCTGGGGGGCTGGGGCTTGGGGCTACACGGGGGCCAGCATCCTGTCCATGTCTAGAATTTTAATTTTTTCCAGTTCGATTGGTGCTTCAGTTTCAAGCTCTGTTACATGACATTTGTGTGTGTTTTCAGTTGATGACATGCTTTCTTTAACTTGTTTCCATAGGCAAAAGTTCAGATATGAACTTTTACATTGAAGGGAATATTTGTTTTTCATTAAAAAAGTTTTTTAAAATGTGTATTTACTTTTTGAGACAGAGAGAGACAGAGCAGGGGAGGGTCAGAGAGAGAGGGAGACACAGAATCCAAAGCAGCTCCAGGCTCTGAGCTGTCAGCACAGAGCCCGACGTGGGGATTGAACTCACGAACCCTGAAATCATGACCTGAGCCGAAGTCAGAGGCTTAATGGACTGAGCCCCCCCAGGTGCCCATGAAGGGAATGTTTAAACTGATAATATTTAATATATTTTCATTATACCAATAAAGTTATACAGTAGCCTTTAAATCTTATTTTTGTGGAGGGAGAGGCTGACTGAGCAAACATGGCTCGGGGCCGGAGCAGGTGGCCAGCCCGGGGGTCGGCGTGGTGCCCACGTGGCCGGCCGCAGGCCTCAGCTTGGGATGTGGGCCCGGCTGTGACTGGGGCCCTGCCGGACGTGGCTGTCTGACGTCACCGACAGTTTGGAGGCGTGTGCATGCATGTGCACACACACACACGCACACGCACGGTCCTTCCACATGTGAACAATACTTGGATGGTGCTTCGTCCAATACCAGTTTGCGCAGAGCCGCCCGTCACTGGGCCTGGGTGACCTGGAGCGTGCGCCGTGGTGGGGGCGGCCGGGTCCTGAGGACGGGGGCCGGGGTTACCCGTCAGGCGGGGCTGCGATGGGTTCGTCTAGTAAGTGAGGCCTCGTCCCTGCAGGACTGCCCGCGGCTCTGCCAGGACAAAAGTACGGGCGGTGCTCTGAGGTTCCCCCTCAGTGCCACCTCCGGCTCTGGCCACCTTTCCGCACTGGCACACGGCTAGCGCCGCCAATCCTCTGGGTCTTGTGGCGAATTTGAGGGATTCTTGGGCAAACACAGTGCTGTTTATGGCTCCAGCACTTACTGGTGGGCGACCCTGCGCCGGAGCCCATGCGGAGTGGCTTGCCAGACAGGATTTCTGCCCCTGCGTCTTAGGCGGGCAGCCCCAGTCAGAGAAGCCGGGGTGCTGTCCCCGGAGCCGGGACTGAGTCTGGGGCCTCCATTCCCTGACCACGCGTCTTCATCGTTTTCCTTCAGATTATGAAGTGGGGATTGTCTGGGGTTTTGCATCCCCGGAGTGGCCCAGCAGGGTGGGTGTGGCTGAGTCCGGGCCCCCGCCCGCCGGGCACAGGGGGGCACAGCCGTGCTGGTTCCGACTTAGAAGTTCTCCATAGGAAACTCCACAGCACCTGGGAGTCAATCATCTTGTTCCATCAGGACTTCTCTCCCCAGAGAGCCATCCACCCTCCTCCCGCTCCGCCTTGCTCAACCCATGGACAGGCGACTGCAAGACGGGCCAGTGAGCCTCTGCCAGGGACCCGTGTGACACAGAGGGGAGTGCGTGTGTGTCACGGTCCAAGTGCAGCCGTGCAGGGCAGGAGCAGGACATTTACCACCAGCAGAGCCCGGCTTCCAGGGAGCCTGGCGCTCGCAGGGCGGGGGTGTGCTGCGGAGGTGTCTGCTTCTCCGGGGAGGGGTCACAGACCGCGCCTCCAGAGCGGAGCAGGGCTTCGAGTAAAGTAAAGGCCATTAGCGTGTGTTCCTGACTCCACCGCACAACCATGAGCATGTTAATATTATGAGCTAAACGTCTTCTTCAGCCTAAACGTTCACTTCTTATCTTCTGATTTTAAAAGAATTGCTGGTGTGAGGTGGTGTCTCAGTGTGGTTTCGATTTGTGATTCCCTGATGATGAGTGACGCTGAGCATCGTTTCATGTGCCTGTAGGCCATCTGGATGTCCTCTTTGGAGAAGTGTCTGTTCAGGTCTTCTGCCTATTTCTTCACTGGGTTATTTGTTTTTTGGGTGTGGAGTTTGGTGAGTTCCTTGTAGATTTTGGATACTAGTCCTTTATCCGATATGCCATTTGCCACTATCTTTTCCCATTCTGTTGGTTGCCTATTGGTTTTCTTGATTGTTTCCTTTGCAGTGCAGAAGCTTTTTATCTTGATGAGGTCCCAATAGTTCATTTTGGTTCTTGATTCCCTTGCCTTTGGGGATGTGTCGAGTAGGAAATTACTGTGGTTGAGGTCAAGGGGGCCGTTTCCTGCTTTCTCCTCGAGGGTTTTGATGGTTTCCTGTCTCACATTCAGGTCTTGGTCAGATGGCTAAAATGAACAAATCCAGAGACTAGAGATGCTGGTGAGGGTGTGGAGAGACGGGCACCCTCCTACACTGTTGGTGGGAATGTAAACTGGTGCAGCCGCTCTGGAAAACAGTGTGGAGGTTCCTCAAGAAACTATCAGTAGAACTCCCCTATGACCCAGCAATAGCACTGCTGGGGATCTACCCAAGGGATACAGAAGTGCTGATACCTAGGGGCACATGTACCCCAATGATCACAGCGGCACTTTCTACAATAGCCAAATCATGGAAAGAGCCTAAACGTCCATCACCTGATGAATGGATCAAGAAGATGTGGTTTATATACACAATGGAGTACTACATGGCCATGAAGAAGAATGAAATCTGGCCATTTGTAGCAAAGTGGATGGACCTTGAGGGTGTCATGCTAAGCGAAATAAGTCAGGCAGAGAAGGACAGACACCATATGTTTGCACTTAGAGGTCTAACAGGAGAAACCTAACAAAGGACCGTAAGAGGGGAAGGGGCAAAGAGAGTTGGGGAGAGAGAGGGACACAAATCATGAGAGACTACAGAATACTGAAAATGAACCGAGGGCTGAAGGGGAAGGGGGAGGGGGAGGGGAGTGATGGTCATGGAGGAGGGCACTTGGGGGGAGGAGCACTGGGTGTTATACGGAAACCAATTTGACTCTAAAGTATTATAAAAAAACAAAAGGTTAAGACCTAAAAAAGAAGAATTACTGTATGTTAGCAAACTTGACCCTGAATTATATTTAAAAAGTTAAAAGTAGAAAAGGTAAAAAGTGTTGTCAGCACACATCTTGTACCTACTGTGTGTAGTGACAAGGTCCTCCTGCCAGGTCCCCGCGAAATGTGCGGGCTGGGGACTCGGGAAGCAGACAAGTGACTTTAAATAACGTGTCCGTTCCCCAGAATAAAAATAATAATGTCACGTCCAGAGAAGAGTTTTGACAGACTCAGGCATCAACCTCTTTGCCCCTGGGACTGATGGCCCTTTGCCAAGATGCTCTCCCCGAGTTTAAAACAGAAGTGGCTGCAGGTTAGTTTTGTGCCGCCATCTGGACACTTAACAACATGCGAAATGACTCCTCTCCTTCCCCGACCCCCAAAAAAATGCATCACAGTGGGAGAAACAGACTGCCCTGCTTATCTGTTGGGTTCCCCAAAAATTGGGTCATCTTAGCGAGATAAACGTGTGAGGCTGAGGCCCGCCTGGGGTTTTCAGTAGTCAATTTCCTTGGACGAAGCCCAAAGCGAACCAGATTGCCTTTCGGCCACCTTAGTGTCATTCGTGTGATAGTTTATAAAGTAGGGATTTGGATTCAAGGGTCCTAAACGTCAGTCCGCGAATTCCTGCTCCGGGACCTGGGCCCAGCGCTCGCCCGCGCCCGAGTCCCGGGAATCCGTGGCGTGGGTGCTCGCCTTGGCTCGGTGCTGTGGAGCTGGGAGGGCGCCCCAGGCACGACCCGAGCGAGCGCGTTGCGGAGGGTGGAGCGTGTTTGAATCTTCTTATCAGGTGGGTAGTTTGGTCGCGATTTAATGGGTCACTTCCGAGGCCTTTGGCTCTCCCAGGCTAGTTCGCAGCAGCGTGGGAGTGGAGGGCACGATGCACGGAGGGTCGGCGTCCCCCACATGTGTACGTGGTAGCCTCACCCCCTGGTCGGGTCCTGAGGGTGCAGCCCCCCTGAGGGGATTAGTGCCCTGACAGAAGAGACCCGAGCACTCTGTTTCTGCCGTGCGAGGGCACAGCACCGAGTCATCAGTCTGTGGCCCAGAGGGGGGCTCTCACCAGGACCCGACCTACCATCTCTTCATCTCAGACTCCCGGACCCCAGAACTGGGAGAAAGAGAGCTCTGTGGCTTATCAGCCAACACAGTCTGTTACAAGAGCCCAAACTGACTAAGACAAAGACCACTGGGATGGGTCTGATGCGATTAAATGGCGGGTGAGATAAGAATTTAATCGTGTCCCAACCTGGCATGCCCTTCATGGTGCCCCCCTCGATTCAGCTGGGGAGAATTCGTGGCAAGTCTGCACGCTGACTTCTGTCCTCTCTGCGCTGAGAAGAGCCACAGGACCCGAAGTGAGAGGGTGCGCTCTCCGTGAACACGAGTGGACGGCGGTCTGGAGTCTCTGCTGGGCAGCTCTCCTTGCCCCTGGAAACCCTTGGCTTCCCTCCGGCATCGGGGAAGACCCCAGGCTATGTGCCACTTGGCACAAGGTTGAAGCTCACCAGATGGGGCATTGTTAGACCTCCCTGCCTGGTGGGTATAGAGAAGAAGGAAGGAGAGAATTCTTTGAAGAGTTCTTTGTCTCTAATGGTCTAAGAAAGCATTTTAATGATGGGAAGGTTGTTTTCAGAACTCACAGAATTATCTGAGTTGGTTGAAAACTCCAGGCCGTGCTCGCCTTCCTGTCTCACCAAAGGGGTGAAGGAAAGACTCAGAAGCACTTAGAAGGTCACAGCCCAGGGGCATAAACTCAATAAGAGACTGAGACCCAATTTCAGGATTACAGAATTCTTTCCCCTCCCGGAAGCTTTCCACCACATCAACGGGACTCCTGCATGAAAATAAAACATGACATCGCAAGGAACCAGACGTCCCAGGCCCTATGTAAGGGGGCATCTCTACGGAACCTGAATGGCAACAGGGGAGGCAGGAGCAAGGACTCCAGGGAAACACTGAACCTCTGAGGCCACAGCTCCAGCACGTGGCAAACGCGGTCTAACTCCAGGCCAGATCCATGAAGAGCCGCACACCAACGGCCTGTCCAACCTCAGCTCATTTACCTCAGGCATCACATCCACTTTCAAGAAGAATCAGAAGCATGCTACAAGGGAAAAGTCCCAGTCTGAAGAGGCGACTGAACCATCAGACCCAGACTTGGTTATGGTGGGGAGTCTGGAATTATCGGACCAAAAATTTAAAATAACTCTGACATGCTAAGGTCACTCACGGATGAAGTAGACAGCATGCAAGAACAGAGACGTGGATCGTCTAAGAAAGAATCAGAAGGAAATATTAGAAATAAAAAACACTGGGAGGAGCCTGGGTGGCTCAGTCAGTTAAGTGTCCGACTGTTGGTTTTGGCTTGGGTCATGATCTCACAGGTTGTGGGATCGAGCCCCACTTTGGGCTCTGCGCTGACAGCGTTGAGCCTGCTTCAGATCTTCTCTCTCCCCCACTCTCTCTCTGCCCCTCCCCTGCTTGTGCCCAGTGTCTCTCAAAATAAATAAACATTAAAAAACCCTGAAAAACCACTGTAACAGAAGTAAAGAAGGGCTCTGATGGGCTCATTGGTGCTGTGGACACAGCTGAGGAAAGAATCAGTAAAGTGGAAGATATGTCAGTGGAACGTCTCAAGCCGAAATGCCAAGAGAGAAACGGGAACAGTAGGAAAGTGCTGTGGGGTGATTACAGAACGTGTGCCGGGGCACCTGGGTGGCTCTGCTGGGTTGGGCATCTGACTCTCGGTCTGTCTCAGGTCACCGTCTCCTGGTTCGTGGGTTGAGCCCCATGTTGGGACCTGCGCTGATGTCACGGAGCCTGCTTGGGATTCTGCCTCGGCCCCTCCCCTGCTTGGGCGTGCGTGCGCTCTCTCTCTCTAAAAAAATAAAAATTAAAAAACAAAAGGTATCCATAATGGGGAGGACAGAGGAGGGAAAGGAGAGGAGGGGACACAGGGAATGTTTGAAGCCGTGGTGGCTGACAGTTAACAGTGAGGGCAGATATCGCGGCATCGATCCCGCGGTTCACACACCTCATAGAACGGCCAACCCCCCAACACTGACTGCCCCGCGTGCCGGGGAGGCTGTGGAGCGCCCGGGATTCCCGTGCGTCGCTGGTGGGAGTGCAAAATGGCACAGCTGCTCTGGAATACGGTTTTGTGGTGTCTGCAAAGCTGAACACTCACCGTACGACCTAGGAATCACATCACTGGAGTTGGAAGCTTATGTCCACGCAAAAACCTACCCATGGATGTTTACAGCAGCCTTATTCATAATTGCCAAAAATTAGCAGCAAAAATTGAAGGAATAAATGCCTTTCAATAGGTGAATGAATAAACCAAGTGTGATAAATCCATACGATGTAATATTATTCAACAGTGGAAGGAAGGGGGCTGTCCAGCCACAAAAGTACATGGAGGACCATGAAACCCGTATCGCAGCCAATCTGAATAGGTCACATACTGTATGGTTCCCACTACACGACCTTGTGGAATAGACAGAACCATGCAGACGGTGAAGAGGTCAGCGGTAATAAAGTCATGGGGTTCAGGGCCGGGGGACAGAGTGTGCAGGTGGGGCCCGCGAGTATGTAAGGCAGCAAGCCTGTTTTGTGTGACACTGTGATGGTGGACACATGGCCTGATGCGTTTGGCAAAGTCCTTAGAACGTACAATGCAGAGTGTCCTTTCCGTCATCTATGGGCTTTCGTTAGTAATAATGTATCGATACAGGGTCCTCAGTTGTAACCAGTGTACAGGCTACTGGGAGCTGTTGTAGATGGATGGGTGGATGGATGTTGTAGATGAGGGATGGATGGATGGATGGATGGATGGATGGATGGAAGGAAGGAAGGAAGGATGGATGGATGGATGGATGTTGTAGATGATGGATGGATGGATGGATGTTGTAGATGATGGATGGATGGATGGATGGATGGATGGAAGGAAGGAAGGAAGGATGGATGGATGGATGGATGTTGTAGATGATGGATGGATGGATGGATGGATGGATGGAAGGAAGGATGGATGGATGGATGGATGGATGGATGTTGTTGATGGAGGACTGTTGGAAGGGGACAGAGGGTCTATGCAAATTTACTGTTATTTCAGCTCAATGTTTCTGTAAATCTTAAAACTGCTCTAAATAAATATAGTTTATTGATTTATAAAGTCCTCTAGTTTTACAGCCTCAGGATAAAACTAATGTTTAGGTATATTTTCTTCCAGCATTTTCCTGGCTATTTTTATAGTTCTGTTGTGTTGGTATTGAACAACCTAATGTTTCTGCTTAATAACAAATGTTTATCATAAATCTTCAGGATTTCCCCACGTCACTAAATACTCCACTAAGCCGGAGCTATGAATGGCTGTCTAATATTCCGATGTAGCACGCTTCCTGTTTCTCACCGTTCTCTTACGGAAGTCTTTTTGTGAATTTCCGGTAATTCCCTTTGAATAAATTCTGAGACGTGGAATTACTGCATAAAAAGTAAGAAACACTTGTGGGGCTTTTTGATGCTGTTTTGCCTTCAGCTTTGACCAGTTCTCACTCCCCTAGAAATTGTCAGCCTCCCAGAGGGAGGACACAGTTTGATGTTCTTGTTGGGGAAGACTCCCACAGAAGCCCGTCCCCCCCCGTACCCAGGAATCGAGCAGTGACAACTGTCCATGGTGCAGAGGTGCGGGAACGAGCAGAGGGGCTGGTGTCCCCGGGTCACTGGGCGCCTGGCCGCACCACCAGGGAGACGGGGTGTGCAGTGGGCACAGTGGGGCAGGCAGCCCAGGGCGCCGGCAGGCACGGTGCTTCCAGCTGGGGTGGAAGGAAGGGCTCGTGCCGGTGGCATGCCCAGTGGTGTGGACATCAGCGTAGCATGAACATTGGTCTGGTGTAGTGAGAGGGTCCCTGGGGGTGAAGGGCGTGGCAGCCATGGCCAGCGGAGGGGGTGGGGACACCCGGCCGGTGCAGCTTCGTGCAGCATGCAAGGTGATTGGGAGATTGTGGGCACTTACCCAGCTGGTTTTGGTAGATGCATAATAGGGCTTAGATCGTGATTTAGATGTTTAAACTTTTTGTTTGGAAAATTCTAAACATCCATGAAAGAATATTAAAGTCCCAAGTGCAGAACCCACAATCAGCTTCAAAATTATGAGCACGACTGGGGCCCCTGGGTGGCTCAGTCGGTTAAGCCTCCGACTTCGGCTCAGGTCAGATCTCACGTTCGTGGGTTCGAGGCCCGCATCAGGCTCTGTGCTGACAGCTAGCTCAGAGCCTGGAGCCAGCTTCCGGTTCTGTGACTCCTTCTCTCTCTGCCCCTCCCCCTCTCATGCTCTGTCTCTCTCTGTATCAAAAGTAAATAAAAATA
Organism: Mungos mungo; assembly: GCA_004023785.1. NCBI lineage: Eukaryota > Metazoa > Chordata > Mammalia > Carnivora > Herpestidae > Mungos > Mungos mungo. Next base: position 23,082 of record PISW01004567.1, on the reverse strand, counting down.
AATAAAAAAACATTAAAAAGTTTTTTTTTTCAAAATGATCAGCACGACTAATCACACTGCATTTGCACCGTTTCCTCCCCCTCCCCCCACAGACCAGCTATTGTATCGTCTCCTCCCTAACTGTTTCCGTGAGACTGTCAGAGGAGACTTTTCAACGAGGAAGACAAAACGGTAACACCACGGCTGTGCCCCAGCTGGTGGACCATGGTGTCTTCAGAGTACCGTCTGTCCATTTCTGGACACACACACACGCGCACACACACACACACACACACACACACACACACCAGCTGCCCAGCACCTGCCACCCCCGCAGGCCTCAGGCCCGGTCTCCACGGAGGGGCTGCTGTCAGATGGCCCGCCTGCGTCACCTGTCCCATCAGCGTGAGCGCCGGGCTGTCAGCTGCCCCTGTGCCTTCTCCTGGCCACCTGCTCACCGGCCGGGCGGTGGGAGCCACCCATGGCTTGGCCCCACCCCATTGATCAATGTTGGGGTTCACAGGGGCCGCTTTGTTGAAGCTGTAGTTGCTCATTTTTGTGGAGGTTTCTGGGAGGGTCAGAAACCATTGACCACTACTGCCTTGTGGGCGCCCAGGAGGACCGGGGCAGGGCTGGCAGGGGCCACGACGCAGCTGGGAGGGTGCCCAGGCTCCGGTTAGGGTGCGGAGGAGCGAACCCTAAGTCCATAGGATGTAAAATCACCAGGCCGGTGGCTGTCCTAACGCGTGACGCCGCCATCATCCCGGCAGGTACCCCTCCACTCAGCACGCGCTCCCCCGTCCCCGCCAGGCCCCTGTTGGCGAAACCAGCAGGTACGGTTTCGTTTCATTCCGGGCGTCTGCTGTGTGCTCTCATGCTCTGTAATCGTGGTTGTTAATAGTGAGTTCTATGCGAGAGATAAATCTTAATGTTTTTTAGAGTCAGGATAAAAAATGTCCCCAGCTCCCTTCTCTGGAACCGTCCATTTTCCTGGGCTTCCTTGACAGTATTTATGCTTTTCTCTTCCAACTCGGCCCTGTCACTGTTCGTGCAGGATGACCTCTATTCCAGCGGGTCCATTTTGCTTATGTCCTTTACAATGATTAATTGATGATGACCTTTGAATTAAAATACCATATTTCTTGATTCTAAGATGGATATTTTTCACCTGTGAGCGTTTTGGAAATCTGAATGTAGCTCGTAATTGATGGTTGCTTTTAATGGGGTCTTTTTTTTTTTTTGTCTTCAAAAGCTGTTAATAAATAGATGGTACATCTTGTAATTGATGGCATCTGAGAATCCAGGAAACGTGGTGATTCTCTTTCAGTGGCGTTGGGGAACGGCATGGCCGCTTCCTGACCAGCTTAATGAATTCCACCTCATACACATTGGCTAAGGAACATTGTAAGAAATCTCACCAAAACTCTGTGCAATTTCCTCATTCTATCTTCCTATTTGCTGATTTCTGATTGTTTTCCGGTTTGTATCAGAAAATCGTTTCCAGCTCCCTGTTCAGTCACAGAGCCGGAGGGGCACACAGAAGGTCCCCGAGCGCCGTCTCCATCGCGGGTGGTGGCCCCACCGGCCCCCGTCCGCCACTTTCAGGCGCCGCTCAACATCCCCCATCTGACCTTGCCAGTTCCAGGTTTCTGCAGGAGGATTTTTAGGACCACAAATCTACTGCTGGAGGGTCCGCAGGGAAGATGTCTAGCTAGCTGACAACTTAAAAGCAAACACTTAAAAATATGACAGCATTCACCCCGAAAGGGACACTTTGCTTGCAGAGAAAGGAAAGATAATTGGTGAAGCGTGTTATTTATGAAAGGGAAAAGGACAATGCTTTTTCAAAGGGGGGGGGATGTAGAGATTTTAGACTTTTTCCCTCTAAAATGGATGGTTCCTTTTTCCTTAATGGGAAACAATTAATGACATCGACGTATTAATTGCCGCGTAAGCGTTTGGAGGAAGCACCGTGCCTGAGAGTTTTAAAGCAGTGGCGTTGACGCAGCCCCGTGTCGTGCGGCGGGTGGCCCCCTTCTGACCCGGATGAGGGCCCAGCAGGTGGGCGACACCGCTGTGGCTGGTGCTGCCTGCACGTGGACCAGGACACGCGGCCCCACGGCCTCAGGGGCTGAGGGTTTTGTGAGCTGCTTGCTCAGGGCTCCCGTCTGGAAACAGAGGCCGAGAGGAAGAAAAGACTCTGCTTTGTCTCTTCCCCCCTGGATTACTGAGGCCGCTTCTCCGCATCTGTTGTGTTCCTGGAGCGCTTGAAATCACGATTTATTGTGCTTTAAGGGAAAAAAATAACGAACCACCAAATCTAACGTCCGGACTCAAAACGTGAAGCCCAGGAATGTTGGGACAGCGTCAGCTTCCCCGAAACCATCAGACTGGAGAACGCGTCTGCCGGTGCTCCTGGCCGCCACGTAGCCCAAGGGCGTAGGGACCTCTGCGTGCCCGGCAGCGGTGGCCACGTCCCGGGTGACGCCCGGGCCTGCGAGCAGGAGTCTCTCCTTTTCTCCTGGAGGCAGTGCTCCCGCTTGCTCTGCCCGACCTCGCTGCCTCGCTGCGCCCCCCTCCCCGCCCCTGGCACAGCTGTCCGGTCAGTGGCTGATGGTGCGGCCTATGTGATGCTTTGGCACAGAAATCTTCGGTCCCTCCCACCATCCCTCAGAGCCTTGGGCCTGACAGCACCCCCGGAGGCCCCGATGGAAACACCACACCTCGTCTCCCAGGACCCCTCGTGCCCAGCTCAGCTCCGGGCCCCCACCCCCTCCCCAGTGCCTGGTAGGAAGCTGGTGTTTACTGCAAGAAGAGAAGAGTGCTCTGACGGTCCGGACGTGACGCGAGTCCTCGCCACTGAGGAGCACCCCTGGCCGGTCCGCTGGCCAGCGGTCCCTGGCAGCGATCCTCAAAACCCTCCTGAGTGTGTCTCTTTCATTTACACGTTCCTGGCTTATTGATCCGGCTTGACGTGCTTAATAAAAGTGCGTTGTTCTCACCAACAGATAAGGCCTGTCCCCGCGTGCCCCTCTGATTTTGCCCACATTGCCCACCCCCCCCACAACTGGTCCCTGACTCCCTGAGCTGTAAGGTCCCTGTCCTCCTGCGAGATGCGTTAATGTGCTGCTGTAGAATAAGGTGCACCCAGCGGTGACAAAGGGGAGCATTCCCTCCTGTAACATCTCCGCCTTCGTGGGCACCTGTTCTCTGGGCCTGGGGTCCCGGCACCCACGGCCTCCACCTGCAGGGCAGCGGGAGCGTCGACCCTGAACCCAGCCTGGCCGCACGCGGTGGCAGGAAGTGCAGCCCGGTCGCTTTAGTCTACAGGCGAGAACCTTAGGGTCTCTCGGGGCGGGGAGGGGGGAGCTCTCTGTCCAAGCCCCACGGCCCAGGGCTCTGCATTTGCTTCAGGACAGGTGGGGAGTTTGTGTGTGGCGGTTTCTGAGGTTGCAGGTGACACATGACATCCTTCACAGTGGCCGTTGGGACTCTTGTTACCGCTGTGACCACAGAGGAAAAGATCACTGAGGGGGCTGGACGTAAAGCCCGGCCCCCAATATGGAGGGACAGCTCCCCTTCACGGTTACCCACCAGCGCAAGCCTGACAGATTAGCCCTCGTCCTGGTGATGTGATGGCCATAAAGTATTTTAAAGTGCGCCTTCTCTTTATGAGAGGGAGGAAGCATTGCCTTTTATTTGTAAACCACGGAGGTCACTGTGGTGAAGGAATCCGGGAACGTTCCGTAAATGTCAGTGAGCGTATTCTGAAAGAGTGCGTGTGTGGGAGCCACGTGTGCCCAGCGCCACCGTGCACGTGGCCACCGTTCCGCACGAGCCTCGGCGCCGTGGGTCCCGGCCCCGAGCAGGGTGCCCCTGCCGTCCCCGGGACGGTGTGTGAGTGCCGTGACCACGGCGCTGAGCCGGAGGACGACAGGGCATGGTGGAGAAGGGAAGGAAAGCATGCCTTCCTCCAGACCAGACTCTGAGCGAGAGCACCGGAACGTCTCTGTGGGGAAGACGCGGGGGCAGGAGACTCGTCGGTGCGAGCCGGGGACGTGCCGTCGCGGGCGTGAGCAGGCTGACAGCAGGTCGGCAGGGGCCCGGTCGGAAGGCCGGCCACGCTTACGCTTCGCTCAGGGCCCGGAGGCCGGACGAGCTGGGGGCCCCCGGGAATGGGCAGGCACTGCGGGGCTTCTGTCTGGTTCTCTCCTCCCAGGTTCTCCCTCACGCCGTCACCGAGGGACCAACAACCAGGGTGTTCACCTGCGGGGCAGAGGGGACAGGGCGCCGGGGGCCGTGGGTGTTTAAGATCTGTGCAAAGGGAGGCTGGACCCCGGGAGGGTCACCCGTCACCTGCCGCTCTGGCTGGGCCGGCGCCCCGCGTCTCGGTTCTCCGGCTGGCCTGCCGGCTCCCGACGGGGCGGGCGGTTCCGGGGAGCCCCTCGGGTGCAGGGACTGGGCCGGCCCTGCGTGTGCGCTGTGTGGACATTAGGTTCACATCTCCCTTCACCCCTTCAGTTACGTCTTACGTCGGTCCCGGCTCGGCCACGTCCCTGGTCCAGCCGCCGCGGGGAGTCAGCCGGTGCGTCCCGGACGCTGGGGGTCAGTCACGGGCCGGGACCCTGACACAGTCACGGGCACTTCGAGAGGCGCTTTCTGCCCTCACGAAGCTCTAGTGTGAGAGGGAGCGAGAACAAGACATACCTGAAGCCAACGCCAAGTGGTTGTTCCCCAGAGGCTCTGTTCGTGTGGCCTGTGACCCTGCGGGCCCTCGATGCTCCCGTCTGCCCCGCCGGCGGCCGGGACAGGCAGGATGCGTTCACTCCTCCAGAGTCAGACAGCCAGCGGGACTCAGGACGCTGTCTGGAGTGCAGGGGTGCATGGAGGACGAAGGAGTGGGTGAGGCCACTCCCTCCGGGCAGGACGGCTGGGGGAGCCACCGCGCGGTGGGACCCTGGCTGAGTGCGAGGCGGCCCCGCCCAGGGAGCTGCAGAAGGTGCAAATGAACTTGGAGGGGCCAAGCCGGAGAGGCCCGCGTGCTCCCACAGGAGCCCCCAGAACCTGCAAGGCCGCAGCCGGAACATTCTGTCTGAGGAAATGGAGTCTGTCCTTCTCGCCCCGCCTGCTTCAGTTGTGCGTGTGTCCCCAGGGGCCCGTCTCTGCCTGGCAGTGTCGTCTGGCCGCCGTGTGCCGAGGCGCCCATGCACTCAGGCCAGAACCGGCAGGAGGAGCAGTGGACGCTCGCCTCTTCCCAGGAAGCGAGAAATACAGCCCACGTCCCCGCGGCTGTCCGGAGGCGCCCTGCGCCTGCGCGGCGAGGGGCAGGCCCTTCCCCGGGGCCAGGCCAGCGGCGAGGACCCGCCCGGAGGGAGCGTCCCGGGAGGCCGGTGCTGGGGTCTCCCCCGCGGGAGCCCGAGAGTTACAGGAACGGCAGGCGGCTCTGCTCTGGGGACCAGGGACGGCTGGAGGCCTGCACGCCACCTGCAAATGCCACAGTTAATCTCTCATGATTGCCTCCAAATGGGGATTTTAAGGATTTAATGAGGATTCGTGGATGGAGACAGGCCCATTTAAACCCCAGCTTTCACCTGACATTTTACTTGAAGGGCCCTAAGTGGGATGGCTGACGAGGAAAAGTCTTTGTCCTGAGCTGCCGGCCGCGTGCGGCTCCGCCGGGCCGTTAGGGAGCGAGGGGCTGGGACGCGGCCCTGCCCCACGGGCATCTGTGGGCGAACCATTTCTGCTGAAGAGGCACCGGAGGTTTGTTCTGGGCTAGGGCACGCGCACCGGCACGCGGCCTGGACTCTGGAGTGCGTGCTGGTCACGTCGCTGGCGGGCTGGGCCAGGGTGCGCAAGCCGGCCGGCCTCGTGAGGACGTGGATGCGGCCTCCACCCGAGCTCAGTCACTTCCTGCTGTGTGAGCGCGGGCGCTGCCCGGAGCCCTGGGCTGCTCCGTTCCGTGTCTGTGAGGCTGGGGTGACGGTTGGCCCGTGAGAGGGTTATAAGGATCAGGGAAGAGGCGTGTCCTTGGTACACGGCAGGTGCTCCGTGACGGACAGCCGACAGCACCGCGTGCCTGGAAGTCACCGTACTTCCCTCCGCGCACCGACGCTTGGCGCCCCAGGCGTGTGCGGAGTGCTGGGAGCTCAGAGCCGCCGAGGCCACGTCTCCAGGCTCCAAGGGCTTTCTTACATCAAGGTTAAAAATCCACGGATAAGGGTTCATCTTCAGGACCACAGATGTCCAATGTTTGCCCTGTTTTAAATCCATGTTGATGGTGGTGGTGTTCACACATGGTGAGTCTTTTCCTTCTCATTTAGTTTCTGAGTGAACTGTAATGAAGGCTGGGAGGGTCAGGAGGGGCTTGCCTGCCTTGGAAAGACCCTGAGAGTCCCTGCAGGGGGGCTCCCAAGGCCCTGGCCCCATGGGGCTGGTCACCACGGCCCAGGGGTCTTTGCTGTGGTTCTGAACCCAGATGGACGTGGAGCAAACCAACATGCCCAAATCAATAGCCACACGGCACTCACTTCCGGGCACTCGCTGTGGTGCCTCAGGTAGGCTCAGGGGACTGCGCTTAGCGGAGGCCGGAAGGCGTGAGTGGCTGTGGGTGAGTGTGGCGGGCTGGGCGGGGTTTCCAGGGCCGGGCGTGGGGAGTGGGAGCCTAGAGAGGGGGCTGGGAGGGAGCAGCCTGGGGCAGCCTTGCTGCTGGGACCCCAGCCTCGGTCACCCTGAGTCGGGCGCCCGCGCTGGACGTGCTTAGCTCCTACCTTCCGTCCGACAGCCATGCGCACGTGTCCGGTTTCCTGGAACAAACCTGCCGCACGGGCCGAAGGTTGGCTCTGGCGTCCTCAGTCTTGCTCCGTGTTGTCCTCACTTAAAACGAGGCTTCGCACCCATCTAGGAAGTGGAGTGTTGAGGTCACGGTGTCCCCAGTAGGAAGTGCCCCATGAAACGGTGACCCAGTAAACTTTCAATTGGTAGGATTGATAGTTTTACGTTAAATCAGACACTGCTTTATGCCAGCTCTGAACACGGCAAAGTGGGAGCCACCTCTAAAAATCTCAAGAAAATTCACAGGATAAAAACCCTAAAATTAGAAACTTTTCATCTATGATATTATGCTGTGTTCATTAGATAAAAGACATCATTGTGAAATTTAAGACTATGCCTTCGCTCAGAAGTAACAGATACTAGATCCTCTTTCTTGAGGATCTATTAAGCTCCAGGAACCTTGCTGGGTGCTTTACTTCTTTGTAACTGGTTCTCTCAACAGCTCGGAGAGGCCATTTTATTCTTTCTTCCTGTCTGAGAGATTTGGGGCCCAGGGAGGTTGAACAGTTCACCCTAAAGAGGTGGAGCCAGGATTCCAACCCAGGTCTTTCTGACTGAAGTCCTCTGCCCTTTCCGCCTCGCCTCGGTCCTGTCCAGACCCGAGCACAGGTGTGCCCCGGGGCGCAGAGTTCTCGGGCTGTGACCTGACTTCCGAGGGATGACAGCATGTCTTCCAGGACGCGGAGGGCAGCTGATGCGGCGCTTCTGTCGGCCAGAACAGCACCTGCTTCTCAAACCTTCACGAACTCGCCTTGCCCTCTGGTGACTTATCTGAGCGACAGAGAGTAGATAGTCCGGGAGCGGAGTGTCAGAAGGAGACTCAGCCCCATCTGCTCGAGGCCACAGGAGACCATGGACCCTGCGCCCCAGACATTCCCGTGGAAGTTTATGTTGCACTGATGATAACTTGAACTTGAGTGTGGACGCCGCCGCGGGCAGGTGGAGTGGGGTCTTCTCCGGAGGACAGAGGAGCGGAAGTGAACCTCGCCCATTTAGCTCAGAGTTTGTCGACTGAAAGTGTCCGGCTCTTTTCACATTCTTTCATTTCCGGTCTTTCTGCCTCTGGACGCGCCTCCCCTCCCCCACAGGAACAGCCTCCGTCGTCGCCACCAGGAAGGTTCCTCGTCTGTAGATGTGATGCGCTTGCTTCTCTGCTCGGTGCCCCCCGGGCTCCGGGACAAATGGGGTGCAGGTGCCTGGCTTCCTGCTCCTGGTCTCTTCCCATGCCCTGACCTTGACCCGACCTCCAGCCACAGGGACCGTGGTCCTTTCCCCACGCTGTTGCTCATCTGCACAGACTGCTACCTTTCCCTCACTTCTGAGAAAACCCGAGACTCCTTCTTCACGACATACCTTAGTCTTATAGCGAGATTTCTAGAATTTTACGTCTTAGGGCTGTTTTCTGCTTGTCCGTCTGCCTTAGGAGTTTTGTGGCCTCGGGAAGCAGGAGGGCTCTGGGCTTGGTCCGAAGAGTCTTGACAAATAGTGGTCCTCCGCACGCCCTGTTGAGTAAAGGAGGTGACTTCTTTGTGACCTCAGATAAAACAAGATTTTTGTCGAGAAGGTATAGTCACCGTAAAAGAATCTGTCGAAGCCCACGCTGATTCGTCAGCAGGTATTTCACGAACCCCTTGTATGTGCTTATCATAAACTAGCATAGGATGTGGGCCAGGATTTGCTTCACGTACAAGCTTGTAGGGAAGGGATGCTTTGCGGTTTTCAGAGGGCTGTGCCTGTGGTTCCTAGAACAGGGACCGGCATGTCGTGGGCGCCCAGTGAGCGCGCACTGAGTGAAGGAGTGAAATGCTCCAGAGCTTATACGGATTTTCACACACGTGGTCTTACACAGAAATTCACACAAACCACCAAGGAGGGGGCTTTGGTCATCATCCCGGGTTCAGAGGAGAGGCGGAGGCCGGGGAGGCGTGGCCTGACCCGGGGTCTCCGCCTGCATCTCGTCCCTGAGCAGGAGTTTGTTCTGACTGCTGGCGGGCAGGCCGTGAGCTCACGAGTGTCGTTCGTGATGCGCTGGGCAGGCTCCGGGCACCTGCAATGAGCAGGTGCCGACCTCGTGGCTGAGTCGCTCGGAAGCGGTCAGAGGTGCTCGGCGGTGGCCTGCTGGGAAGGTCTGTCTCGCTCACCAAGGTCTGTCTGTCTGCGGCATGTGACAGCGTCGGGGTTCGAGGCTTGCTGGGGTCTGTGTGCATTCCTTCGGTGAGTGTCCTCACGCAGCGGGTGAGCGTGGGGCCCCTCAGCTGGGGCCACAGTGACAGCGATAGCGGAGCACGCACGTATTACGTGCAGGCGTGTGGGCAGGTTGGGGATGGAGAGCGAAGGCACGGCCCCTCCCACAAAGGAGTCCCAGCCAGTGGGGAGGGCGGACACATTTGAAGAGATGATGCATGGGGTCACATCGGCCACAGAATGAGGGCATCTGCCCAAGTGGTGCGATCAGGGACCGATTCAGAGAGGAGAGGGTGGCCTGGCGGGTCCCGAAGGCGGCGTGAGGCCAAGGGATGGGAATCACCTTCAGAACAGAGGGAGCAGCGTGCTCAGAGCCAGCCCGTCCTGGAGAATGGTAGCTTCTTGGACTGTACGAGGCTTAGGCCCAGAGGGGCTGGGGGAGAGGAGGCGGGGCCGCCAAGGAATTCTTAGCAGAGGCGAGGCTAAGGCTCGGGAGGAGCAGGTGTGGAAGGCCGGTGAGGAGGCCGGGCGGGGCCGAGCGAGGTGGAGGTCACAGCGCCTGCTCCCAGGGGACCAGACGCATCTTCTGCCCTTGGCTGGGACGCAGAGCCCTGAGTCCTCTCCTCCTCAGGCAGATCCGGGTCTTCCCTCGTGTGTGGGGGGGGGCCGCTTTCCCGCCCTGTGACCCTTGGCACCTCGACTCCTGGGCCAGGCTGTCTTTCTGGTTGTCCCCCTGGAGTGCCCGTCAGGAGGGGGGCCCTCGCCTCCGCCTCCTCCGTCGCACCGCGCCTCCCGGGAGAACCCGGCCCGGGCGAGCGCACCCTCAGACCTGTTCTGTCCCGGCTGTGGGCGCCCTGAGTCCTGACACCTGCCCCTCCCTGTCCTTTTGAACATGGTAGCCTGTCTGAGGCCTCCCTGGCTTTCTGATTCTGTGTATTTGTTGAATGAATATTGAATGAATGGCTGCCTCTGATCTTCCCATCACTGACAGCTCTTGGCGGGATTCTTCTACAACCTTGATCTTCCGGGAGCCTCGCTGGCCACCTGAGGAGGGGGCTTGAGGCTTCTCACCTGGGGAACTGCTTGTGCCTCGTGGGCGGAGTCACAATCTCTCCCGGGAGGCACGCACGGACCTGGGCTCTGGAGGGAGGGGGACGCCCACAGAAAGTTTGCGCCGTCTCTGCCCTTGGCAGCGTGCTCCTCTTCTAATCATGAGAGCGCGTGGCGGGCTCTGTGGCTTTCAGGAGCTGACCTTGGTCACCATGGAGACGCGCATCCGCCAGGAGCCGCCCACAAAGGATGTCCCATGAGGTGTCACTTCACTTTTCCCTTTCAAGGACCCTCTATTCATAACCAGCTCGAAACCCAGCGAGCGGGGAGGCCACGCCACGCCGGGGATGCGGCCCCGCTGCAGCCGGGCTGCCTCCGCACGCCCACTGCTGTCCCTCCACAGGCGTGTTAGCTGCTGCCCCTCCCCGGAGAATACGTTACCCTTTCCAACCAGCCGGAGGTAAGCACGAATCTGAAGTTATTGCTTCACGCGGCTGCTCCTGGGGGGGCGGCAGCGAGGAGCATCTCCCCTGTACCGAGTGTGACAGCGTGCAGGCACACACACCTTCGGGGACAGCAGAGGGACTTAGAGGTGGTGGAAGGCAGTCCCCGTCACGTCCTGTAGCGCTGAGGGGCGAGTGGACCAGGAAGGGCCATCCTTTTGCTAAACCAGTGCTACCAAACTGTCCCCTCCTCCTGTCACTTTCACAGCGGGGAGTGACTGGGCAGGGGTCTCCTGAGGGTCTGGTTGAGTCAGGTGGTGGAGACTCTGACGCTGGTTGTGTTCGGACGTCCCGCACGGGCCCCGCCGGTGGCCTGCCTTCTCTGAGGTCCCCTTTCTTACCAATGAAGTGTCCGTGTCCCCAGAAGGGGCCCATTCAAGGCGGACGTGAAGCAGAGTGTCAGGTCTGCAGGGCCGATTTGCTGAGTCACCAGGCTCACCCACGGTGTTCTGTGTTCAAAGGACTGCAAATCACTCCTGTTTATCATAGAAAGTGAGGAGAGAGAAGCCCCAAAATAAAACGGAAAAATCCCTCCATTCTACTCAGTGGAGACAGGCGTTCGAGGACGTGAACGCGTGGTGCTTGGGTCACGCATGTGTGTCATGTGCGTTTTTGTTTATCGCCACACACAGCGCCGTTCACCCGCTGTCCCCTCGTGCCCCCACGGCGCACACTTGTGCCTGCTCCGCACGAAGGGTGTCACGTGTCTTCCGTTGCGTCTTCTGCCGTGAGGTGATGCACCCTCCCTGACGCGCTGCGCACTCCCGTGGACTCTGCTAGGTTCCCAGTATTTTTCTATTATAAACAACGCTGTGATGCACATTCTTGGAGATAAATCTTTTTACACTTTTGTGATCATTTACTTGTTAGAGTAAATTCTTTTTTTTTAAATTTTCTAATGTTTTTTTATTTATTTTTGAGAGACAGAGAGAGACAGTGTGAGCAGGGGAGGGTCAGAGAGAGAGGGAGACGCAGAATCAGAAGACAGGCTCCAGGCTCTGAGCTGGCAGCACAGAGCCTGATGTGAGGCTTGAACCCACGAACCGTGAGATCATGACCTGAGCTGAAGCCGGATGCTTAACCGACTGAGCCAGCTAGGCGCCCCTAGAGTAAATTCTTAAAAGTGGAATTGCTGGTCAAAGACGGCACTTGTGTCTTCAAGGCTTTCAATCCTCACTGACAAATTTCTGTTCTGAAAAGTTTTATGCATTTTCATTCCCACTAGTATGAATAGGACACCGGCCATTTCCTGACACTCTCCCCAATTTAATTATTATTAAAATAATTTTTGGGCGCCTGGATGGCTCAGTCGGTTCAGCGTCCGACTTAGTCTCAGATCATGATCTCACAGTTCGTGTGCTGAGAGTTCAGAGCCTGGAACCTGCTTCAGATTCTGTGTCTCCCTCTCTCTGTCCCTCTCCCACTCATGCTCTCTCTCTCTCTGTCTCTCTCTCAAAAAATGAGTAAACCTTAAAAATTTTTTAAAATAAAATAATTTCAACCCATGTTAGAATAAAAATAGTACAGTTGTTGTTTTGAATTGGGTTTCTTTACTTCCAACTTTGAGTAATAACATAGGCATTTTGGGCTATAAATTTCTTCTGACCACAAATGTTATTGCATCCCCTAAATTGTCATTTGTGGCTTTCTCATTATTAATTCCTAAGCAATCTGCAGTAGTAGTTTCCCTGTATTTCGTCAACATGAACATGAGTTTTTGTTGTTATTGTTGTGTTTTTTTTTTCTTTTTTTCAAATTCACCTTTATCTTTTTGGCTTATTCAAAAGCTCTTTTAGTTTTGTTCCACGGAGGCCCAGATGGTGGGTAGAGGTGATAACACGTGCCTTCATATGGGCTGTGCTTTTGTAAAATTATAATGATCTTCTTGGTTCCTCTCAGTGTAATTATCTTGTGTTCTTTGGTATTTGTCACTGTTGCCAGCACTTCCCCTGCATCGCTGTTCGTATTTCCTTGACTTTCTTTACTGATCTCTTAACTCTGAGCCCTGCTCCCATCGGGCTGGTTGAGATATATTTCCTCTACGCTCATTTCTCATTATTTGAAAGGCCTTTGTCATACTTGTGCCATCTGGTTTTCATGTTTGTGATTGCTCTGGAGTTTTCTCGTTGCATTTTGACACACCCAGCACCTTTGTATCATCTCAGAGAGGTCGTCTGCTTGTTTGGAGTGCACCAGCACCACGATGTCTTCCTGTCCGTTTCTCTGAAGGGTCAGACACTTGGCGCTGTTTCCAGAAAACCCTTGCAGCGAGCCGCCTTCTCAGGTCCTGACCATCAGCAGTTCTTGGTCAGTATGGCGTTAATGTCAGTGCTACCAAACTGGTTACACTAGGTAACCAATGTCGGTGCTACCACTAGGCTCCACTCTTTCCATTGCCCTCTAAGAATGAGGCCAATCTTTGTGCTTGTTCTGGTGTTTAATCTCCTTTGTTTTCTACTTTGTCCTCCCTGTTCTTGCAGTTTTAAATTCCATTCTGAGTTGATGTTTTCAAAAACTATTTTTTTTTCAACAAAGGTATTTAATCCTGTATATATTTATATATTTTTTTCTAGCAAGAGGTTTTTGTCACTTGAATTTGAATATAAACTTTTGTAGGTAACATTTTAAAAGCTTAAAAATTATTCAAGTGTATCATATTTAATGGTCACCTGATTTTTTCACTTGTAGGTAATCTATTACCTTGTTGGTAACATGGTGTAATTTTTAAGAATATGAAGAATAAGAATATAAGAATGTATATATATATATATGTATATATACATATATGAAATCAACATACCTAAGATTTTTAATAACTTGTCCATGATAGTCAATGATCCTTATTGAGCTTAAGACTCAAGTCTCTCCTTCGCCCTGGGATGTGTTCAGGCCTTGGGTTTGTGTGTTCTGTTTGCTTCTGGAATTCCGAGGTTGGAGCTCACAGACTCGCCTCCTCTTAGACTGTAGTCCTCCCTGTCTTGTCCCCATTCGTGGTTCTAATTCATTGGTTTGATTTTCGGAAAATTTCAATCTGCCCCTTTGGCTTCCGTCGTCGTCTTTAGTCGAGATGGATGTTTTCTATGTCTTAGGTATTTGTTTCTATTCCGGATCATGGCTCCAGGTCTGTGGGCAACATGTTCTTTGAATTTTACTGAGGCCACAGATCGGAGCCACTCAGGTGTCCCTACAGTAGAGCTGTGTCACGAACGGCTGCTCTGTGGCCCTGGCCGGAGCCTGGGAGAGGCGGCCTCCTCCGTGAGCCAGCGGCGAGCATGCAGGTAACTGATGAGGGCGAGCATGGTGGTGGGGGCAGATCAGTGAGAGGACTCCTTACTGTAGGGCAGGAAGTCCTGGCAAACTTGTCAGGAACCGGGTCCTCGGGGCTGGGTCTTGGGGATGAGGAAGGACGTACCGCACAGGGACTTATGCTGAAGGGCAGGAGGCAGGAGCACACTGGGGGGTGGGGCTTAGGAAGTAGAACGCAGCTCTAGAGTTTGCAGAGGCAGTGAGGCCAAGCCAGGTGGGAAGAAAGCAGGCCCTGTATCCCACTGGCGGAGTGGGGACTTTATTTTGTCGGCAATGGAGAATGATGGAAGCACCCTAATTGGGGAAGAGGTGTTAGGAAGTCTGCATTTCAGAGACGCACACGGTCCTGGTGCGTAGGCCGGGTTGGAGCGAGGGGAGCGGGCCTGAGCACAGGCGTCTCCAAGATCGTTGCAGCGTTGGGCTGGGGACGCGATGCGAGGCTGGGGACGCGGTGCGAGACCGGGGACGCGGTGCGAGGCCGGTGAGACCTGGGGACGCGGAGGGCGGCAGGGGGCACTGCGTCTGTATCCGGGGTGAGGCCCTCTCTCAGCCTGCTGCCCTGGCCACCAGCAGGTTTGCTCATGCTTCTACGGACTCCTGCATCTCCACCTACGTTGCCGGCTTCCACCTTCTCACGTTCACACAGAAATAAGAAGTAGAATTTATGACTATGGCTAGAAACTAATACTTTTTCTTTTTTTTTTATTTGGAGAGAGAGAGAAAGAGAGAAGAAGGGACAGAGGGAGAGAGAAAATCTTAAGCAGCTTCGCGTTGAGTGTAAAGCCCCAAGCGCGCCCAATCTCACGACCCTGGGGTCGTGACCTGAGCCCAAACCAAGAGTTGGGCACTCAACCTACTGAGCCGCCCCTGGGCCCCAACAGGTCTTATTTCTGAGTTACACTGAGACAGGATTGTATGGCTGGTTCACAAGGTTTCGCCCCTGCAGATTCTGTCTTCGTGGTGCGACGCGGTGAGTCCTGCTGGGAAGTGGTCACCATATTAATATTAAGTGACTGTGGATAGTTTCAGCCAAAAGACACTTTTGGGGGAACAACAACTTAGACTTTAAAGACTGTGTACCCATATTGACTGACTTGCTTCAAGCGCTGCAGACCGCACAGGCTCACAGAGGGAAAGTGAAAGCCACAGACTGCGGGGTGAGAGGCACCCCCAGCGCCTTCCTTGTCTTATTTCATGGCACCTGCATCCTTCCCGCTGTTTAGGTCAGAGCCCTGGAGCCCCCTAGGCCGTTCGCCGCTCAGCCACCTCCAGCCCATCAGCAGATCCCACAGGCTCTGCCTTCAAATGCACCCAGATTCCCGCTGCTTCTCAGTACCCGGGCCCGGCCTCCCCTCCACAGGGTCATGGCTGTAACTTCCCAGATGTTCCCTCTGCCCCCCAGGCGCTCACAGCCCGATGGTGCCCGTCCTGCGTCAGTAAGACTCTGAAGCTCTTCCAGGCCGCCTGTCCTGCCCTCCCTCCCTCTGCCCCAGCCCCCCGGCCCCGGCTGGCTGTGCACACCATGACTCAGGGCCCCTCGCACAGGCCGCTGGCTCAGGGCCCCCCGTCCAGATGCCTCCTGGCTCCCTCTTCTCAGGGAGGCGCTGGCTGAGCACCTGGCGCTCACAGCGGTCTCTCCGCACCCCGAGGTTCCTGCGTACATTCCACCGCCCTCCCCTCCTCCCAACCTTGCCTGTTGCTTTAGCAAGATCGGTTTTTAGTCTTTTGAGTATAAGCTGCATAAGGGCAGGGACCTTGCTCATCTTGAAAACTGCTGCACCCTTAGCCTGGTATAGACCGGGGGCTTGGCAGGCATCCGGTAGGCGCTGGCATTTTAAGAAAGGGTTTGTAGGTTGAAGGACCTTTTCTCAGTGTTTGCCTTGACCCAAAGCCGCTGTGTGACTTAAGTGAAAGGGTTCAATGGCACTGCAGGGGGGCCACCAGCATGGGGGCAGGTCCTGGGGACTTCTGGGCCAGTCCTGAGACTGGAAGCCGTGTGACGTTTTGCAGATCACTTCTCCCTGAATCTTGTTTCGTCCATGTGGAGATGGAAGTGGCTGTAGGTGTGAGTGCCGGGCTCAGCTGACACTTCTGGCTCCATGCGTGTGGACTGGCGACAATCAGTGTTTGTGAACAGAGGTCGGGACAGAGATGGGACTTGACTGAGGTCTGTGTGGCCGTTGAGAAGAAGGTACTTTGTAGAAATTCGAGTTGGGCGTGGACTATCTTCTTCCAATGGGAGTATATTCTGATGTCTTTTAGGAACCGGGGAGTTGCGCTGCCTCCTGACGAAGCTGGGTATTTGCCGTGAGTCCTTCCTGATTCCTTCCGTGGCCCGTGTGCGTGGTGGTGAGCAGAGAGCCCTCGCCCGGGCTGGTGAGCGGCGTGGACTTCAGCCGCGGCACGGGGGAGGCCACTCCTGTCCCGGGCCGCGCGGGCTCTGAACTGCGGCAAATGCTCTGTTTAAGCCACGTTTTTCTTGCCCACAATCAGGAAGCAGGAAGCTCCCCGACGCCGAGCACCGCATCAA
Source organism: Mungos mungo (assembly GCA_004023785.1). NCBI lineage: Eukaryota > Metazoa > Chordata > Mammalia > Carnivora > Herpestidae > Mungos > Mungos mungo. The sequence continues at coordinate 6,696 of PISW01004567.1, read as the reverse complement.
TTATGATCAGATCGGGGAAATTCTCTTTGATAAGCGTGTTCCGCCAACCTGGGCGTCTAGCTTTGATGGCAGTTAGCGGGGGGTGGGGTGGGGTGCTCCGCTCACCAGGCGGGCGCCCTGCTCGAAGCCTCAGCCCTGGTTTGTTTTCAGGGGCTCCAAAGGCTTGTCTCTGAGCCCCGGCCCTCTGGCTCCTCACCCGGCTGGCAAATCGTGGCCTCAGAAGGGAAAGGGGTGTTTGGCTGCACGCGGGCAGCATACATACAGTTTACAAAACAGAATTCTGTCACGTAGACTGTGCTTCAGTTTTGCTTTTGAAAAGGAATCCTGGTCAGATGCTTTGTGAGTAAAGACAAAACATTCTGAGGTGGGGAGGTGGGTGTGGACGGATGCCCGACTAGAGAAGCAGGAATCAGGCACTAAATTTGTAGGCCAGGGACTTGGTGTGTGGGCACCAGAGACCTGGGGTGACGCCTGGCTTCACTGTGACCCCCAGCCCCAGGTTCTCTGTGAGGGTCGGTGAAACACCGGGCCGTGATCAGTAGACCAGTCGACGCTGTCTTCGGTCCTTTCCAACTACACGCACCTCAACGTGGTGCCATCTGGCGTTTCCTTCCTCCGTGGGACCACGTGGTAAGGAAGCTTTGCAATGCAAACCCTTACTGTTTCCTTAAATTCTATGCAATGAAACAAACATGGCTCAGGTATTTGTGGTCCATAAGAGAGTAGGTTATTGGAATAAAAGAAAATAAAATGAAAGAGAGGTACGCTTACAATCCCCCCACGGGACCCCCACGGGACTACCAATGCCTCTCGGGCACATGGTTCTCACGTCTCAAGTACACAAGTCAAAGCCCGTCCTGGCCCTGGTAAGAGACACGTAGCACACACCCCACGGCGTCTTCGGACCCCTTCATTTTTGTGTGCTATGCACATACTTCACGTTCTACGTGATCTGAATGTTAATCTGCAAAAATTATTTCTGCAGTTACTGGTTTAAACCATGAAATGAACATCAATGTTCCTGAAAAGCCCCTTCCACTTCTCCAACCTGTCCCTGTCTCTGAAGGCTGCTCGCATGCCTAGGATCGGGGGGTTGCATGTGTTGGAAAGGGGGTGAATCTTTTGGCAACTCTGTAAACAAAGACAGAAAATGACATCGGTTGATTTTATTCCCCCTTTCTGATCCCAGAAAAGTTTCTTCTCCAAACACTTGTCATCAATTCATCCGACGTGTTGAGTCGAAGCCTGGAAGGGAGCTGTCAGGCTGGCAGCTCACCTGGCTCCTGGGCTGGCTTCCGGCACCGCCATCGTGCAGGTAATTGGCACTTAGGGAGGGGATCCTTCCCCCACTCTCGTGCTACTTCTGCCGCTAACACCACGGTAGCACAGACTTATGCTATTGGGAGCCTCTGGCCGGGGCAGTGAGGGGGCGCAGCCCAGTGAGGCCACGATGGTGGCAATTATGTCTTCTTCCCTTTGACAATCTCGAAACGGATGTTAATGATTTGTGGTCCAACAGGCACTAGCACCATGTTGCCTGCGGCTTCCCGAAGGAGGGGGGAAGGCGTTTAGCACCCAGGCAACCCGGAGGCAAGGTCAGCACGGTGGCCGGGGTTACCGGCTTGACCAAGGTAGGTCCCAAGACTCTCGTCTCCTTCTGTGACTCGGTGCTGGGGGTCCCCACACAGGGCAGCCTTGAAATCACAGCCATGGTTGGCAGGGAGGGCAAGAGGGGTGGTGGGCAGAGGCCACAGGAGCCCTCAGTGTGCATTTGGGGGCCCGTCAGATAGAACAGGCACTGTGGCCCTGCCTCAAGGGAAGGCAGACCGGGACTGGCAGTGTACCTCCCCCACTTACCAGTCTGCTGCTCCCAGCAGCCACCCACCTCCCTGGGCCTCGGTTTCTGCCCCCGTAGAAGGGAGATGCTAGTAGCTACTTGGAAGATGGTTGTGAGGTCGAAGCTGAAATAAAATACCCAAAGTGTCCCACACGATGGCTGGGGAAAGCAGGCGTTCAACAGCTACGAGGTATTTTATGCAATGTTTCCTATTAAAAAATATTTTTAAAGTCATTTATGGCTACATAAAAATCATCTAGTTTAGCTATTTCCAGAATGGCTAGGAAGTTGAGAACTGGTTCCTCCAGAAAGCGTGTCCTTGTAACTAATTACCCGGATGAATTACTGACAGTCTGGACCAGCGGGGGCGCTGGAGAGTAGCGCTCTCATAGCTTTCCTGGGTGCCAGGTGTTGGACTCTGTCCTCATAGACAGCTGTTCAATTTCTAGCCTCCAGCGTCGAGGAACGTGACCTTCCTTGGAAATAGGGCTGTTGTGGAAATAGGGCTCATCGTTAGGATGAGAGCATTCTGGAATAGAGGGGGTCCTGATGCAATACGGTTGGTGTCCTTATATGTAAGAGGGAAGTTTGGACACAGAGATGCAGAGGGAGGACCATATGGGGACAAGACAGCCATGTGGCCGCAGGGGCAGAGACTGGAGTGACGCTTCTTCACACCAAGGACCCAGCGCCCGTCGCCCGCTTTCCCCAGGAACTAGGAGAGAAACGGAGCCGTGACAGAGACCAAACCAGCTGACACCTTGACCGGATCTCCGGCCCCCAGAACAGTGCTGTGGCCTCAGCTCTGGGGGCACAGTCCTGTCTCGTGTCCATGCGGTGGTGAGCTTTCCCTTCCCACCCCGCGAGCGCCAGGGACGGGTGGATCGGCGCCCCCTCCAACACCCTCCTTTGATCGGCCAGCTCCTTTCGTGGAAAGAACGGTTCAGGCAGCACTAAGCGACCACACGGGCTGTGATTAGCGCTTTTCAGGGGCTGTGAGGAATGTGGGAGGTGCTCTGTGTCTTTTCCCGAAGTGAGGGTTCAAGGCGTAGACACATTTCAGACACACACGCATGCGCACCGGCCTTTGTACCAAAGCCCCGTTTTGTTTATTTCTGGTGTTCCTGCACAAAGTCTCATGAATTCTTTAAGAAAATTTTCAGTTGCTGCCACGCTCCCAATAAAACAGTCAGAGAAGATGCCCAGAAGGTTCTGTGGCAACTCAGCCCGGACTGGCCCTCTGTGATGTCTGCACGAGGGGGGGCAGGGGGAGGGCAGAAGCCGGGAAGCTGCTGTGTCTGCGCTGTGCCCCGGGGGGAGCGCCGGCAGGGAGGGGGCTGTGCTGTGGGGGCTGCAGGCCCCGGGTGGCAGTGGGCGGCTCTGTGGTTACAGGCAGGCGGCTCCGCCAAGGCCGTGGGGGCCTCCCGTTCCTTGGTGCCCCGGCCCTTACTCCTTCAGTTCTTCTGAAACGTTTGTAAACAGCCCCGTCTGTTAGACCCCTCTGTGGGTCAGACATCTAGAGTGGCTTCTGAGGCCTTCTGAACTAAGACAAGCTATTTAATTAAATTCTATTCCCAAGCACCGTCACGTGATGTAGGGAGTCCTACAGGCTTCCTGGCAAAGCAGCGCAGGCGAGTTCTGGCTCCGTGACTTGAGGAAAATGACGCTGTCTGAGCCGGAGTTTTCTGTTCTGTAAAACGACGTTGTAGATGTAGAAGGTACATGTGTGCATGTGTGTACAGGTGCACACGTGTACATGTGTGCATATGTGTATATGTATGGGTGCATGTGCATGTGTGCACGTCTGCATGTCTGTGTGCGCATGTGTGTATCCGTGTGTTCGTATGTGTGCATGCATGTGTGCATGCACACATGTACATGTGTATACTTGTATATGTCTGTGTGCATGTGTGCGTCCATGTGTGTGCATTTGTATATGTGCATGTCTTGTGTGTGCATGTGAATGGGTGTGTACACACGCACATGTGCATGTGTTTGCATGTGTGTACGTGTGCATGTTTGGGTGTATGTATACATGTGTGCATGTGTGCGGTCTGCATTTGCATGTGTGTGGGCGTGCATGCTCACACATGCACATGTGCCTGCATGTGTGTGTGTGCGAGTCTATGTATGCATATGTGTGGGTGTGCACGCTCACGTGTGCATGTGTGTGAGTCTGTGTGTGCATATGTGTGGGTGTGCACGCTCACGTGCGCATGTGTATATGTGTGCATGTCTGTATGTGCGTGTGTGAGTGTGTGCACGCTCACATGTGCATGTGTGTGAGTCTGTGTGTGTGTGTGCACGCTCACGTGCGCATGTGTGTGAGTCTGTGTGCATATGTGTGGGTGTGCACGCTCACGTGTGCATGTGTGTGAGTCTGTGTGTGCATATGTGTGGGTGTGCACGCTCACGTGCACATGTGTATATGTGTGCATGTCTGTATGTGCGTGTGTGAGTGTGTGCACGCTCACATGTGCATGTGTGTGAGTCTGTGTGTGTGTGCACGCTCACGTGCGCATGTGTGTGTGCACATGTACGGTTGCAGTGAATATGAAAGAAGATCGTGGGAATTGAGGCACCACCGTCGCCCTCACACAGGGCCCACGTTCACACCCCATAAATGCTGGATTGCTTCCCAGGTGCTCTTTCCTTCCCCTGCATCATTGTCTCTCCCAGCGTGTGCGGCCCCCGCAGGTGCGTGACCTCCGACCTGGGAACTTTGGGCCACAGCATCATAGCTCCTGAATCAAGGCATTTTATTTGTTTGGTTTCAGAAGAAACACCTGTGATTCTGGGTGAGTCATTTTCTTAGTGACTATTCTGAAGATCTTCCAGAGCGGGTCGTGGTCCACGGACCACCTCGGAGACCCGGTGAGTGTGCCCTTACCACTTCCTGGGGAGTGTTAGGACAAACCAGAAGGGGACATGTATGAATGTGGCATCACTTGTCACAGCGCTGGGCACCTGGCAGCACTCAGTGGTTTTGAATGATTATCTACTTAGTTAACAGACACACGTCCACAGAAACAAAATGGATAGAATAGTTCTGAGGAGAAAGGACAACGGAACGAACGGGCATCGGTGGCTACCGCGGTCGCGCCTGGATGCTCGGGGCACTCCACCGTCTACAAGGTGTTTCCCCTGCTGCTCATTCCATCGTGGTGACACCGAGGTAGGGGGGAAGGAAACAGCAGTATCCTGATTTTTATTTTTTGATCAAAAAAGAGAAACCCAAACTGACTGAATACTTTTTCTGGGGACCCACGACCAGCAGTGATGCACCTGGCGTGTACTGAGAACTGACCGCGTGCCCGGCATTCTTCAGTGTTTACATGTGCCATTGCCATTTTCTTCCATCATCAAACCAGCCTTCAGGGCCTGTTATACTCGTGTTCCCGTTCTCCGAGGAGGAGGCTGAGCGCCTGAGCGTGAGCAGCCTTCTCAGGAAGGCACAGGTGCACGCGGAGCCCCTCAGGCTGCCCGAGAACAGAGTCTGGGCTCGGCACCCAGTGTGCTCTGGCCGCTGCAGAGCAGAGTCCCCACAGCAGGGCAGGGCTCCTGACACAGGCTGCACCGTCCGCAGGTCTGCAGGGGCACAAGTTCAGCTCCATGGTCCAAGCAAGCGGAAGATTTTCCCTCACGTCATGTCTTATGGACTAGAGCTTCTCAACGTGTGCAAAGTCTGTACGGATAACTTCAACCAGCAGCGAGCACCTGGGAATCAAAGCCGAAGGCGAAGCTCTGCCCACAGCAGCAGTCACAGTAACCCGTGATCAAACAATGTCACACGCATGAAGCCTTTATGGAAATATTTCTAAAAATATATCAGAAGGCATGGCGGTAGATACAGAAAGAAAAGCCAAGAGACATACCATATTCATGAAAGAGGCAGCTTGGCATTGTGAAGTCTGTCTTCCCCTGAAAAATTTACCAGTGCAATGCTCTTCCAATGAAAATTCTACCATGACTATTAAAAAAATCGAAGTATCTCTAAATTTATGGAATAACAAATGTCTGGGATAAACAAGACACTTTGGGGGAAGAGAGAGGGGGGAAATCGCCAGATACTGAGACCCACTTTCCTTGCCCACAGTAAGGAAGGCTGTGTCTGGTGGAAGAACTCACTGTCAACCAAAGAGACAGGAAATGGGTTTCAGAAACATGTTGCTGCTTGCTGGAGGCCGGTGGCCATGGTGGCACCGCATGTCCGCGGGGACAGAGTGAGAGCTTTCAGCTAACACGCTCAGTGTCTGGAGAGAAGGCCTGGTGCCTCAGACCGCACAGAGTTCCCCCACAAGGACGTGGGGCCCACAGGACTGCAGAGGCCCCTGAAGATGTGGCGTCTTGATACTCTTGGGTGGGGAAGGACACCTGAGCAGCACCTTGGAAGCACAAGTCGAAACGAAAACAGGTCAACCCGAGAACTCACAGCATTGCCTTTCTGCTCACCCCCAGATGCTGTGCGGTAAACCGAAGTGCTTGACCAGGTGGGAGGTGTTCCCGACCTCAGGAGCCAACACGGGCTCACCATCCAGAATACACAGTATGGTTTTTCAAATTAAGAAAGATAACAGAGGAAACAAATAAAATGTGCAAAGAAAAGGAATAGGCAGTTCGGACAAGGAGAGACCTGGACGCCAAAAGTAATGTGAAGAGACACTGAACACACGTGTCATCTGAGAAACGGCACCTGAAGCTGCATTCTGTCCCCAGCGGACATCCAAAGTTCACACAGCCTATCAATCCAATGTCTGTAAAGGATGCATGGAGATGGAAACCCACAAGGGGCTGGGTGTAGGGCTGGGACGCACCTGGCAGTACCTAGAGAGGATCTATCTCCCTGATGGCCAGGACCC